>JAQZBX010024190.1:0-30336 GCA_029593785.1 Cabassous unicinctus
AGTATATTGTGATTCATTGTGATTAAACACAATAGAATGTTACTTTAGTTTATAGTTAGTATTACATGACAATCATATATATAGAAATGCAAGAGGAAATATTTAGCTTATGGCTTGGGGGTCGTTCACTGCTCAATGTTTTGATGGGGAAAAAAAACACAATTTTATAACTATTTTATTTTCAATAAATTAAATGGAAGTCATATTCAGCATGGGGATCACCATAGCATAAAATACAGAGGCTACTTTATCCTTTCCCATGAATTAGGATTTCAATGGTTTTAAGTAAGTAAATATAATGGTGCCATAAAAGATGGTGACTCCCAGGAGGTGGGAGGAACAAGTAGAGAAGGCTTTGTGCTTTCCTGAAGTGGACTTAATTTTCAGGATAGTAGACAGAATGGACCCATAAGATGCAGGGATTATGATAAGAGACACCATTAGTGTAGTGCCACCAACAATGAATATCATGATTTCAGTGTCTCGAGTGTCAGTACAGGAAAGGGTTAAAATTGGGGTTGTGTCACAGAAAAAGTGATAGATTACATTGGATTTGCAGAAGTGCAAACTATTCGTGCAAAGTACATTTGCCAAGTAGTCAGTAAAGCCAATCACATAAGACCCAGTGATGAGAGTGCAGGAAAGTCTGGTGGACATAACAACTGGGTATGAAGAGGATTTCAAAGAGCTACATAGTGGCCATAGGCATTGAAGAGAGAAATAAAAATTCAGTGGCAGCCAAGAAGGCAAAAGAAAAAAACACCAAAAAAAAAACCAAAAAAACCATCTGGGTGAAGCAGCTGATGAATGAAATATACTTGTTGGAAATCAGTAAGTTCTCTAAGGTTTTAGGTGTGAAGACTGATGAACAACTGAGATAAAGGAATGACAGGTGACTGATGCAAAAGTACATGGGGGTGTGAAGCTGGAGATCCAGGAGAATTATCAGTATCATCCCTGCATTCCCCAGCACAATAATCATGTATATCAGGAGAAAGAGTATAAAGAGGACCTCCTGATGTCAGATTCTGTCAACCCCATGAGGATGAAGTCAGGCACATTAGTGTTATTTCTACTACTCATCTTGGTCAATTGCTCTAAACTGTGGAGAAATCAAAGTTAATACTTAGTATGAATAACTTCAAAAAGGATTTTTTTTAAATGATTTGTCTTGTCCTTAAATTAGTTTAGTGTTTTTAGAAACTTACAATAAATTGTTGTTTGCAAAATATGTGAAAGAATATTAGTTTGACTGCCAAATATAAACAAACTATAAGTCATCATTTGGATATGATATAATATAATCTTATATATACTATATAATTATATTGAATCTTACACTGTTATACTTTCTTTTATTACCACATTTATGCAGATGAAAATATTATACCATATGTATTAATATTAAATTATAAAAAGGGCACCAAAATTAAATAAATTATCCAGTATCAGAACCATTAATTGTTGGCTCTGAAGTCCTGCCAAGATAAGTAGAATTCAGAAAGTATGCTCAAAATACTACAATCCTATTTATATTTAAATTCAGTGCAACAAAAAATATATAGTTTTATAATAACCAATGATAGAGAACTATAATCCATCATTTACTGTTCTATTGTGTCCAGTGTTATTTAATACAAATAACAGATCAGAAATTAAAGTTTCAGGGAATTTACTCAGGTATATTAATATTGTAGAACATCCTTTAGTATTAATATTTAGAAGATCTGTTGTTATTTTTACTTGAAATTTAAAATCAAAATTCTTCCATAAATTATATTTTCAAACATGTGCAGTGCTTGCTTATGAACTCTCATTCCATGAATTCTATATTTCCATTGCACAAATCCTAGCATTACTTACTTAAAGCCTAAATGATATCTAATGCATATGTATATTCCCCTAATAATATCCACCTTTTACTCATTCTACACTAAAACTCTAACTTTGAGAATAATACTTACCATGAGCCAGAGTTGCTAAAAAACGTACTCTGTCTGGAAATTTGTCAACCTCATAACTGTTTCACAAATAAAATATGTAAACCATTTAGTGTGCCTCACTTTCCTGATATAGTATTTGGTTTCTTTAAAATAAATTATTTTTAAACATTTCTGCATGCATTTTTGTTGAATTCTGAGTTAAATTAAATCAACACAGAGCTTGTGTTCAGGTCATGGTCAAAGAGAAAGTTCATCTGGAAATTACACCTCACAGGTCTTCCAGGGAGCTACTGTGAACACAAGCAGAGCAGAGTATCCTTTTGCATTTTACTCTGATAATGACACACACCTCTTATACTGAGGGTTGTTGATAATCAACATCTATTCACCCCTGTGACCAATTTCAAGGAAGATTCTTTGGCATACTTCCAAGGATAAAATTTCAAGAACTAATGCATCCATATTAGGTCTGTACTAGAGATTACCATCTCCCTTAGAAGCCATAAAACTTGAACATGATTTTTTTTATATTCCTTTGTGATGCACTAAGTTCTGATTAGGTAGCAGATAAGGTATTTCTAGAGAAATACTTAATTACGCTGATGCTGAAAGGTAAGGTCATTAACCGCCAGGGATGTAACAGCACATTTTTCACAATGAAACTTTTAAAAGTATGACACTAGTGTGGAAGTAAAACTGATTCCTTATACTAAAATTAGAATGCAACAAATTTGAAAGAAGAAAATTAAAATCATGCATAAATGTTAATCATTACAAATGTTTACCTCCAATTACTTTATTATATGTTGACTATTAACATGTATATCTACTCTTTAACACACTGTATTTTCAGTAACATACTGATTTTATCACTAAATGTTTATGATATACCTTGACTTATGCAATATTAGGCTTTTGTAAAACTAAAAATTTAACACATTATATATTGGATAGTGCCCCATAAATAATTTAATTCCAGGTGCAAGCACCAACTGATGAATGGGTGGTTTTGAGGCATCACAAGAATAAACATGATGGAGTTCCTTCAGTCAGGTTAGTCAGTACCACCTAATTCATAGACCCAGCAGGTTGGTGTTGGCGAATTTGGTACAAAAATGTTTCTGCAACTTGTTTTATTATTTTGGTGTATTGGTTTTTATTTTATTAAAAGATACATGAGAGAAGAAAGTACAAATCAGTGTTGAAATGACTAAATATGTTATAATAATATTAATTACCAAAAGCTCACTTCTTCTATATATAATCAGGACAAATGATTTCTTATGAGTGAAACAATAATTCATAGAAATGAAATAAATTTTCATGTAGATTTAGAAGCAAATATTAGAGGAAAAACTATTTATATTCCAATTTCAGTAGAGAAATTGTTGGTATCAATAAAGGAGTTACAAAATAATATATTAAAATTTTGATGAGTTTGGGAAGTACAAATCTTCAATTCATTAAAAATTCAGTGATACTGAGAGAGACACTTTTGAAGATTAAAAAGTACAATATCAATTTATTTCACAATAGGTGACCTTAGAATTTAGGCCAAATGAGAGACTATTAGAGATTTACTATGTCAATGCCACCTTAATAGGGTCTGCTTCACATTGCAAAATCACCATTAGCTAAAATTGAAATCAATTTTTTATAGTCATGAAGTGTAATTATAAATAATATGAGTAAAAGAAGGAACCTAATTTTATGATTAAAATATTTGCTGAAACTTTATTGGTAAGATTCCAATAGATTTTCCTTAAATAGTAAAACAGTTTTGGCAAAAGCTCAGGAGTGAGAAGCAGAAAGGAAACACAGTCTCCTTGTCCTGCATTTCAACAAGATTGTGACTTTATTCTTGACATTATTCAAGGTAATATTTTTTTTAATTCTATTCCTCCACATAATTCTGTCAAATTTTGTTTTATGTGTTTTGAATATCTGTTAATTATTTTTATATCTTTCTGAAAAATTTTCTGTATTGTTATTTTATATTAGCTTATATATCTATGGAATACATTTGTTTAATTTTTCTAATAGTACTACTTTGTACTGTCATTTTACATGCTGATATATAAAACGCATATATTCCTACATCCTTTTATTTATTTATTTTTTCATTTTTTGAGAAGTTGTAGATATACAGAACAATTGTGTGTAAAATACAGGTTTCCCATATACCACACCACCAAGAAAACCATCCATTGGCGTGGAACATTTGTTAAAATTGATGATAGTATGTTTTTATATTTGTACTATTAATTAAGGTCCATGCTTTAACTTAGAATTCACTGAGTAGTGTAGCTCCATGGTTTCCTTTTAAAATGTTTATTCGGTTACCAGATATATAATTGAATATTTACCCATTTAATTATATTCAGATATATGTTTCAGTGCTGTTAATAGCATTTGTAATTTTGTGCTACCATCACCACCCTCCATTACCAAAACTCTTCCATCATTCCAAAAAGGTACCCTGTACATTTTAGGCCTTAACTTCCCATACTGTATCCCTGATTGGTATCCTGGGAACCTATATTCAAGATTATGACTCTGAGATTGCCTGTTCTAATTCTTTCAAATCAGTGAAATTATGCAATATTTCCCTTTTGTGTGGCTTATTTCATTCAACATGATGTCTTCACAGTTCTTCCATGTTGTCCTATGTATCAGCACTTCATTCATTTTTACAGCTGAATAATATTCCATTGCATGTATATACCACATTTTGTTTATCCATTCATTGGAAGAGGGATACTTGTGTTGTTTCCATATTATGGCAATTGTGAATAATGCCACTATGAACATTGGTATGCAAAAATCTATTCGAGCCCCTGCTTTCAATTCTTTTGAGTATGTATTTACTAGTGGGATTACTGGGTCATAAAGTAGTTCTATACTTAACTTTTTGAGGTAGTGCCAACTGTCTTCCACAGCTCCTGCACCATCATACATTGCCAACATCAATGAATGAGTGGTCCTATTTCTTTGCCTTCTCTCCAACACTTATTTTTCATTTTTTGATAGCAGGCATTCTAATGGTGTGTAATAGTATCTCATTGTGGTTTTGATTTGCATTTCCCTGATGGCTAATGATGTTGAGCAAATTTTCATGTGCTTTCTGGCCATATGCATATCTTCTTGGAAAGATGTCTGTTCAAGTTTTTGCTCATTTTTTAATTGAGTTGATTGCCCTTTAGTTGTTAAGTTGAAAGATTTCTTTATATATACTGGACATTAATCATTTATTGGACACGTGATTTCCAAATAATATCTGTCATTATGTAGGTTGTCTTTTTACCTTCATGGTAAAGTCCTTTGGAGAACAAAAAAGTTTTTCATTGTGGCAAGGTCCCATTTATTTATTTTTTCTTTTGTTGCTTATACTGTTGGTGTAAATTCTAAGAAACTGTTGCCTAACAGACGGTCCTGATGATGCTTCCCTATGTTTTCTTCTATGAGTTTGATAGTTGTAGCTCTTATATTTAGGTCTTTAATCCACTATGAGTTGATTTCTAATATGGTATGAGTTACTGGTCCTCCTTTTTTTCAAATGGATATCTAGTTTTCCTAGCAACATTTGTTGAAGACACTATTCTTCCCCAATTTTCTTTGAGACCTTGTCAAAAATATGAGGGTCATTTCTGAGCATTCAATTCTATTCCATTGGTCTAAATATCTGTCCATGTGACAGTACTATGCTGTTGTTATTACTGGGGCTTTGTAATAAGTTTTAAGATGTGGATTATGAGTCCTGCAACTTCATCTTTTACAAGATGGATTTAATTATTTGGAGTCCCTTACCCACCTATATAAACTTCAAGATTGTCTTTTCCATTTCTGCAAAGAAGGTTGTTTTACTTTTGATTGATCAATAAATTGCATTGAGTAGTATTGACATCTTAACAATCCATAAACATGGAATATTCTTACATTTATTTAGATCTTCTTTAATTTCTTTTAACAATATTTTGTAGTATTCAATGTACAAGTCCTTTACTTCCTTACTTTGGCTTATTTCTAGATATTTGATGCTTTTAGTTGCTATTGTGAATGGAATCTTTTTCTTGATTGCTTTTGGTTGTTCATGGCTATTGTATAGAAACACTACTGATTTTGGGGTGTTGATTTTGTGCCCTGCCTCTTTGCTATATTCATTTATTATCTCTAGGAGCTTTATTGAAGATTTTTCAGGAATTCTTGTATATTGGATCACATAATCTGCAAAGATGGCGAGTTTTACTTCTTCCTTTCCAATTTGGATGCCTTTTTTTTTTTCTTTTTCTTTCCTAATTGCTCTGGCAAGAACTTCCAGTACAATGGTGAATAACAGTGGTGACAGTGGGCATCCTTGTCTTATTCTCTTGATCTTAAAGGGAAATTTATCATTCTTCCATCATTATGTAAGATGTTAGCTGTGGACATTTCATAAATTCCCTTTATCATATTAAGAAGGTTCTTTCTATTCTTAGTGGTCTAAGTGTTTTTATCATGAAAAGGTGCTGTATTTTGTAAATTCCTAATTTACATCAGTTGAAATGATGATGCATTTTTTTTACTTCATTTTGTTAATGGGTGTATTACATTAATTGATTTTTTTTTGTATTGAAGTGACCTTGCATATCAGGGATAAATCACACTTGATCACGGTGTATAATTGTTTTAATAGACAATAGGATTCTGTTTACTAATACTTTGTTGAGGATTTCTGCATCTATATTCATAAGAGATATTGGTCTATAGTCTTCTTACCTTGTGGTATGTTTATCTGACTTTAATATGAAGGTGATGTTGGACTTGTAGAATAAGTTACAGAGTGTTCTCTCCTCTTCAAAGTTTTTGAAGAGTTTGAGTAGAATTTGAGCTCTCTTCTTGGAATGTTTGGTAGAATTCCCCTGTGAAGCCATCTTGTCCTGAGCTTTTATTTGTTGGGAAGTTTTTAATTACAGATTCAATCTCTTTAATAGTAATTGATTTATTGGGATCTTCTATTTATTCTTGAGTCATTGTTGGTCATTTGTGTGTTTCTAATAATTTGTCCATTTAATCTAGGTAACCTAATTTATTGGCATACATTTTTTATAATATCCACTTATACTCCTTTTTATTTCAGCAGCATTATTAATAATGGCCCTCTTTTCATTTCTGATTTTTGCTATTTATATTCTCTCTCATTTTTCTTTGTCAGTCTACCTACATGTTTGTCAATTTTGTTCATCTTAGCCAATACAAATTTTGGTTTTGCCCAATCTCTCTTTTGATATTTTGTTTGTTTGCCTGTTTTCTATTTCACTTATCTCCACTGTAATCTTTGTTATTCCTGTGCTTCTCTTCACTCTGGGTTTAGTTTCTTCTTCCTTTATTATTTTCCAGTTTTGAGGATAGGTCTTTGATTTGATCTTTCTTCTTTTTTCGTGTAAGCATTTAGATATCTAAATTTCCCTCTCAGCACTGCCTTAGCTGCATCCCATAAGTTTTGGTATCGTGTATTTTCATTTTCATTCATCTCAAGGTATTTCTTAATTTTGCTTCTGATTTTGTCTTTAGCCCAGTTGATGTTTAAAAGTATGTGTTTAATTTCCATATATTTTTAAATTTTCCATTTCTCTCTCTGTTATTGTTTTCTAACTTCATTCTTTTGTGGTTAGAGAATATACATTATTTAATTTCAATATATTTTTAAATGTATTAAGACTTGTTTTGTTCTCAAATATATGGCCCATCCTGAAGAATGATCCATAAGTACTTGAGAAGAATGTATATTCTGTTTTCATTAAGTGCAACAATTTGTATATGTCTGTTAGGTCTAGTTGATTTAGTATAGCATTCAATTTCTGTACTGTCTTATTAATCTTCTGACTTGATGTAATATCTATTATTGAGAGTGGTGTTTGTCAATTTAAAGTGTCCTACTATTATGTAGAAACATCAATTTTTCCCTTCCAATCTGTCAGCATTTGTTTCATATACTTTGGGTCAATTTTGTTAGGTGCATCTATATTTACTATTATTTGTTACATCTTCCTGTTGAATTGTCCTCTTTTTCAGTATATTATGACCATCTTTGTCCCTTTAAAATGCAGCCCTTCAACTAATTTCCCCTACAGCCCTGTGGAAGTCCTGCAAGTGTAAATCTCCACCACCTCTACCTCTATTCAGGGAGGGTTAAAACAATGGCTGCCACATCCTTCTTCAGAGGCAGATTGAAATAAAAGTGCCTTCAGAGCTATGGCCCAGTGATCTGAATTAAATAATCAAAAGCCATGTTCAGTGTTAGGCCGTGCATACTTGTGATAGTTAGGCTAATGTGTCAACTCAGCCAGGTAATTGTGTCCAGGTGTTTGGCCCAGCAAGCACTGGGCTAATTATAATACGAGAGCATTTATGGACTTCCATCACCAGTGGGTTTACTGCATAGATGGCTGATTACATCTGCAACAGTCAGGGAGATTGCATCAGCAATGGGTGACGCTTTTATCCAATAGTTGAATGCCTTAAAAGGGGAAGTGATTTCAACATTCAGAGAGAATTTCCCAGCTTGTCTTTGGACAGCCAACTTCTCCCAGAAAGTCAAGGACCTTTCATTGGACTTTCATCGGAGCCCCTGGTTTGCAGCCTGCCTGCAGAACCTGGACTTGTGCATTCCCACGGTTGCATGAGAGACTCATAAAATCTCATATTATTGACAGTTATCTCCTGTTGATTCTGTTTCCCAAGAGAACTCTTACTAATAGAATACTCCTATTCTTGATGAAAAGGATTTTTGTGTCACTTTCTGTCAGCAGCAGCTTGCCTGGACTAGAGCCTAAGGCAGCTTAATGCAAGAGTGGGGGAATGGGTGAGGTTAAAAGACAGAACAAATCAAGGTGAAGCTTTTTTACTGAAGACTGGTGTTTGGGCTGACTGCATAAAAACCTTGGTCTTTGGCTCCTCTATCACATAGTAATGTATATGGCATCCTTTCTTGGATTCTATATTCTCTTTTGGCTTCAGTTAAATTTCAACATTTTGCTTCTTGTGGCTTTCTCTCCTATCTGTCTGAATTTCATTCTGCTCATGAAAAACTCTAATAATAAGATTAAGACATCCTATTTGGCTTAGCCACACTTTAACTGAACTAACCTCATCAATGTATTCTACTTACAATGGATTAACACCTATAGGAATAAATTAGACTTAAGAATATTTTTATGGGTTACATACAGCTTCAAAACACCACAAAAACCTAGATGAAATGGACAAATTCTTAGAAACACACAACCAACACTGACTCAAAAAAAAATAGATCTCAATAAACCAGTAACAACTAAAGAGGTCAAACTAGTAATCAAAAACCTCCCAACAGAGAAAAGCTCAGTATCTTATGGCTTCACTGATGAATTTTACCAAACATTCAAAAAAATAAAATCCAACTCTAATCTTTCACAAAACTGAAGTGGAAGAAATATGTCCTAACTCATTCTATGAGGTTGGCATCACTTTATAACCAAAGCCAGATAAAGATATCTCAAAAAAATTGTGGAGCAATAATATGAATTATTATCTATATTATGAATATAGGTGTGAAAAAAACTCAACAAAATACTACTAAACTGAATCCAAGAGCATGTTAAAAGTATTATACACCATGTTCACTTGACATTTAAACTAGATATGGAGGAGTAAGTCAATATGAAAAAATGAATTAATATAATATATCACATTAATTGAATGAAGCAAAAAAACACAGATGATCACCCCAATTGATGCAGAAAGTCAATGGCAAAATCCAGCACCCTTTCCTGATAAAAATCCTCAGAAGAGTAAGAACAGTAAGAAATTAATTCAAAACAATAAAGTAATACATGAACTCCAATGGCTAGCATTATATTCCATGGTGAAAAACTGAAAGCTTTCCCCATGTTTTCAAAGACAAGGATGCTCACTGACACCAATGTTATTCATATTGTAGTGGAATATCTAGTCAGAGTAATTGGACAAAAAAAGAAATAAAAGTCACCCAAATTAGAAAGGAAGAAAGCAAATTTTCTGAATTTTGCAGATGGCATGTTCCTATATATAGAAAATTCTGAAAAATCCACAAGAAAACTATGAAAGAAAATAAATTAGAACAGTGGCAGGGTACAATATTAATGAGAAAAACATCAATGGTGTTTCTATGCACTAGTAATGAACATACTGAAGAGAAATTTAAGAAAAAAATCCACTTGCAAGAGTAAATAAAATAATAAAGCATATCAGGTTAAAGTTAACCAAAGATGTAAGTGTCATACACAGAAAACTACAACAAAATATCACTGAAAGTAATTAATGAAGATTTAAGTAAATGGAAGGACATTCCACGTTCACGAACTGAAAGACTCAATATTGTTAAGATGTCAGTTCTACACAGAGTAATTTACAGATTTAATGCAATTCCAATAAAAATTCCAACAGCCATCTTTGCAGAAATGGAAAAGTCAATCAAATTTATATAGAAATTATGTAAGGATTTCCAAATAACCAAACCATCTTTAAAAAAGAAAACAAATGGAGAACTAATAATTCTATTTTTTCAAACTTATTACAAAGCTACAGTAATAAAAAATTCATGATGCTGGCAAAAATGCAGACATATGGTGCAATGGAATAAAACAGGTAGTGGAAGAAAAAACCCTCTTGTTTATGGCCAACTGATTTTTGAAAAAGGTGCCAAATACATTCAATGAGTAAAGAATAGTTTCTTTAAAAAATGGTATTCAGAAATCTGCATATCTACATTCAAAAAAATGACTGTGGACCTCTACCTCTCACCATATACAAAAATCAACTCAACATGAATTAAATGCCTAAATACAAGAACCAGAATTATAAAATTCTCTCTTCGGTTATTGTTTTATGTACCACAAGAAAAATGTTCTTACTCTAAATCCTGGTGGGGATGAACCCATTTTATTTTTATTTTTTAATTTTTCTGTTGCTACAAATGATATATTTTTTAAATTTAAAAATTTTTTTTATAAAAGATATTTAGATTACATAAATGTTACATAATAGTATAAGGAATTCCCATATGCTCTGCTCCCCAGACTGCCACATTTGCCCCCATTAGCAATATCCTTCATCAGTGTGGTACATTCATGGCAATTTATGAACACATTTTTTAGCATTGCCATTAAGCATGGATTATAGTTTAATTTGCAGTTTATGCTCTCTCCCACACAATTTTGTAGGTTATGGCAAGATATATAATGCCTTGTATCTGTCATTGCAATATCATTCAGGACAATTCCCAAGTCCTAAAAATGCCCCCATATTACACCTGTTTGTTTTTTCTCTCCTTAACCTCAGAATGTCCTGTGGCCACTGCCTCCACATCAATGATATAAATTCTTCCACTGATAGAAGAACAATAAGTCTATAGTGGAATAACATTAAATCCACTCTAGTCCATAATTTATTCTCCCATACTGAGGACTCTGGGATGGTAAAGTTCACTCCACCTCTCATTGAAAGGAGGCTTCAGTCCCATATGGCCAATGGATGGGAATCTCTTGACTGCAGTTGTAGGTTCTCTCGGTTCCTTGGTATGGTGTTTGTCCATCCTTACCTCCTTGTTAGTTGTCCTGGGTGAGTCCAGTGAACTGGAGAGTAGGTGCTGCAACTCTGCTGAGGCCCAAGGCCCAGCTGGCACATGGACAATCCAAAGACTCAAGTTTCTTGTACATATACCTACCAACTCCAACACTGACTATAGGCTCACATAAAAGGGACCAACAAGCCATGTGTAGGGGAAACACAACTGAGTCCAATTCTGTCACATTGAGGAGCACAAATCCCAAAGTATAGCCCATTGACAAGGCACCAAACTCATGAGGTATCTGCCCATATCATAATGCCTAGGTGTCTCCAGAGCCCTCAGGAGTCCTGCTTTATGAGGCAATATTTTCTTTGGAAGTCATTGAGATCCTACTGAGATATCCATACACATAACCTCTGGAATGACCTCCTGACTCACTTTGAAGTCTCTTAGCCATATAAACTCATTTGTCTTACCTTTTCCCCATTTTGGTCAAGGTGTTTTTCCAGTTGCATTGCTATTTGGTGCTTGGTAGTAATCCCTCCATGGCAGGGAGGCTCATCCCTGGGAGTCATGTCCTATGCTGGAAGTAAGTTATTGCATTTCTATGATGAGTTCAGCTTTGAGAGAGGCAATATTTGAGCAACAAGTAGGCTCGCAGGAGGTAACCCTTAAGCTGCATTTAATACTATGCTAAGTTTCAATTTCAAGAGTAAAGGCTCATAAGCACAGTCAAGGGCTCATCAATACCATCCTCCTTCACTGGCCATTGCGTCGGTACTTGAGGGATTCTTGCTGTTCCATCAGAGAATGTAGCAGAGCTCCCCAGGATGGGAATGCAATATTCTTTCAGTTATTGTGTGTATTTCTACCCACTCTGACAATGCCCCATGAACATTTAAACACATTTATATGCCTTATATGTATGCCCAGGTGAACCTCCTCCCATGTATCTCTCTTCACTGACACCCCCACAAATGGTCCGCCCCTATCACAGTTGTAACCCTTTTGTGATCCATAACTTCTTCAACAATGAAGTCAATAAAATAGTCAAATACAATTAATAAGAAAATGAAATAATAATGATAGTTTAAAAAACAGGAAATAAAATACAAAAAAAATTAAAAATTTAAAAATTTGCAATAATGAAAAATATGTATTTAAAAATTTGACATTTTGCCTTTCATCACTATAAGATGTGTTGTCTTGTAGGTACTGTGACATTTTCTTCCATTTATTCCTCCAATATTTTACTTTTTTCATTTTGTCTTCAAAGATGTTTTAATGTACAACAAAGTCACGTACAGAATTTAGGTGACTCACATATATTCAACATCCTCCCTTTTTTCCGCTTTCCACCATTAATAACATTTTATATGTGGATGGTACATTTGTCATAACTGATTACAAATATTGAAACATATCTACCAACCGTGGTCAGTGGTTTACATTATGGTTTACATTTTGAACCATAATACATTTTTATAAATTTTGATAAAATTTAATATGGCCTGTATCCATCATTGCAAGATCATGTAGAACACTTCTATTGCCTTCAAAATTCTGCCTGTTCCATCTATTATATTCCTCCCTCTCCCTCCCCTTGGGACCCATGGCAACCACCAGGCTTCATTCTTTGCAGGACCAGATTCATAGTTACTTGCAATAACACTGACGGCTTGACACACTGGTCTGACCTCCCCTATGGAGTGCTGCCCAGCCTCTCAAGAGACTCCCACTCCTATATTTGAGAACATAGCAGTCATCCCCAGGATGGGATTCCAGCACCTTCCTAATCATTATGTGGCTCTCCACCTACTGATATAGCACACTACATCAAGATAAAAATTCACACACTCCCTAAAAGCCTTCCCCTGGTGCACCCTGTCCCTAATGCCCCCATATTCAATGCCTTAAACCAGTACCTTACCTTGTCCTACTGCCTAAAAAGCATTCCCAACATTTTAGTTTTAACCATGTACCCACCAATACCCAGTGTTCACCTGCTCCCTCCCCCAACCTTCCTTCCAGTTCCATGGAGAGTCCAACTCGCACTCCACAAGTTACCCTCTGGAAATACCTGCACTATCTAACCCAATAATATCACTGCACCACCATCATGTCCCTCCACTGCATAACTACACACTTCCAACTTATCATAGATTTTGCCCATATTACCATTGGCTCACAGCTTTCTTCTTTTCTGTTTCTGGAAAACCAATCTTCCAGACTCTAGCTCTGTGAGTATGCACAATTTGCTTAATTCATATCAGTGAGTTCATACCATATTTGTCCTTTTGGGCCTGGCTTGCTTCCATCAACATAAGATCCTAAAGATTTATCCATGTTATCCCATGTGTTAATACTGTATTCCTTCTTACAACTAAGTAATATTCCATTATATGGATATACCAAGATTTGTTTATCCATTCATCTGTGGAGGGCATTTTGAGTTGATTCCAACTTTTGGTGATAGTGAATAATGCTGCTATGAACATTGGAGTGTCTATATATCTGTCTGTGTCCTTGCTTCCAATTCTTCTGGGTATATACACAGCAGTGTATTGTTGGATCATACGACAGTTCTATAGCTAGTTTTCCGAGGAACCACCATACTGTCCTCCACAAAGGTTGAACCATTCTATATTCCCACCAGTAGTAGATGAGGGTCCCATTTCTCCATATCCTCTCCAACACTTGTAGTCTTCTGTTTTTTTAATAGTTGGCACTCTAATGGGTGCAAATGACATCTCATTGCAGTTTTGACTTGCATTTCCCTAATAGCTAGTGATGTTGAGTATCTTTTCATGTGCTTGTTAGCCATTTGTATTTCTTCTTTAGAGAACTGTCTATTCATATCACTTGCCCATTTTTTAAATGGGTTGTCTTTTTATTTTTGAGGTGCAGGATTTCTTTATTTATGCAGGATATTAGGTATCTATCAGACATATGGTTACCAAATACATTCTCCCATTGAGTAGGTTGTCTTTTTACTTTCTTGACAAACTCATTTGAGATGCCAAAGTTTTTAGTTTTGAAGAGGTCCCATTTAGCTACTTTTCTTTAGCTGTTCGTGCTTTGGGTGTGAAGTTCATGAAACCATTTCCTATTACAAGATCCTGTAGATTTTTCCCTACATTATCTTCCAAGATCTTTATGGTCTAGGCTCTTATATTTAAATCTTTGATAAATCTTGAGTTCATTTTTACATAAGGTGTGAGATGGTGTTCCTCTCTCATTCTTTTGGATATGGCATATCCAGTTCTCCAGGTACCTTTTGTTGAAGAAACCATTCTCACCCAGATGAATGGGCTTGGTGGCCTTGTCAAATATCAGTTGACTGTTTATACCAAGATCTATATCAGAACTCTCAATTCAGTTCCATTGGTCACTATGTCTATCCTTGTGCCAATACCATGCAGTGTTGACCAATGTAGCTTTGTAGTATGTTTTGAAGTCAGTTAGTGTGATACTTCTGATTTTACTGTTCTTTTTCAATCTGTCTTAGGCTATTCAGGGCCTCCTGCCCTTCCAGATAAATTTCATAGTTATTCCAATTCAGTAAAAAATGCTGTCGTGATTTTTATTGGGATTGCATTAAATCTGTAGATTTGTTTGGGTAGGATAGACATCTTAATAACCTCTAGTCTTCCTATCCATGAACAGGGAATATTCTTCCAATTATTTAGGACTTCTTTGATTTCCCTAACAGTGTTGTGTAGTTTTTTGCATAAAATTCATTTACATCTTCATTTAAATTTATTCTTAGCTATTTGATTCTTTTAGTTACTATTGCAAATTGGATTTTTTTATTGATTTCCTCCTTAGATTGTTCATTTTTGGTGTACAGAAATGATAATGATTTTTGCCCATTGATCTTATAACCTGTGATTTTACAGAACTCATTTATAAGCTCTAAAAGCTCTGTTGTAGATTTCTCAGGGTTTTCTATGTATAGGATCATGTCATCTTCATATAGTGAAATATTTCTTTCTTCCTTTCAAATTTGGATGACTTTTGTATCTTTTTCTTCTTTAAGTACTCCAGCAAGAAAATCTAACCCAGTTTTAAATATAAGCAGTGAAAATGGGCATCCTTGACTTGTTCCTTGTCTTAGAGGGAAAGCTTTTAGATATCTCCATTGAATATGATGTTATCTGTGGTTTTTTCATATATACGATTTATCCTGTTGAGGAAGTTTCCTTCTATTCCTACCATTTGAAGTGTTTTCTTTTAAATCAGGAATCATAATTTTTTTTATCAGGAATCATGGTTGTTGTAGTTTGTCATATGATTTTTCTGCATCTGTAGAAATGATCATTTTTTCTTTCAATCTGTTTATGTGGTGTACTACATTGAATGATTTTCTTTTGTTGAACCATCCTTGCATACCAGGGATTAAATCCACTTAGACATGGTGTATAATTAATATGATGTGTTGTTGAATGAGATTACCAAGTATTTTGTTGAGGATGTTAGCGTTTAGGTTCATTAGAGAGATTGATTCATAGTTTTCCTTTCTTGTTGTCTTTTCTTGGCTTTGGTATTAGGGTGATGTGGGCATAATAGGAGTTGGGCAATGTTCCTTCCACTTCTATTTTTTTGAAGAGTTTAAGCAGGATTGGTGTTATTTCTTTTTGGAATTTTTGGTAGAATTCACCTGTGAAGCCATCTGGTCCTGTGCTCTTCAAAGTTGGGAGGTTTTTGATGACTAATTCTGTGTCGTTACTTATGATTGGTCAGTTGAATTTATCAGTTTCTTCTTTTGGCAATGTAGGTTCCTTGTGTGTTTCTAGAAATTTATCCATTTCCTCTAAATTGCCCATCTTGTTGGCATACAATTTTTCAAAGTATCCTTTATGATACTCTTTATTTCTATGGAGTCTGTGGTGATATACCATTACTTGTTTCTTATTTTATGTATTTGCATCTTCTCTATTTTTTCCACTGTTATTGTAGGTGTTTGTCAATTTAATTGATCTTCTCAAAGAACCAGCTTTTTTTTTTTCCTAGTGCAATCTTATTTTCAATTTCATTTAGTTCTCCTCTATTTATTGTTATTTCTTTCTTTCTAATTCCCTTGGGATTAATTTATTGTTATTTTTCTAAATCCTCCAGGTGTGCAGTTAGATCTTTGATTTTAGCTCTTTCTTCCTTTTTAATGTAGGTATTTATGGCGATGAATTTTCCTCTCTGTACAACTTTTGCTGCATCCCTTCAGGTTTGATACATTGTGTTGTCATTTTCCTTCATTTCAAGATAGGTACTAATTTCTTTTGTGATTTCCTCCTTGTCCCACTGATAGTCCAAGATTGTGTTTTTCAACTTCCACATCTTTTTGCCTAATCTGGTTCTCTGTCACTTACTGATTTCCAGCTTCATTCCATTGTGCTAAGAGAAATTTCTTCATATAATTTCAATCTTTCTAAATTCATTGAGAGTTGTTCTGTGACCTAGCATGTGGTCCATCCTGGAGAATGATCCATGTGTACATGAGAAGATTATATATCTCACTGTATTTGGCAGTAATGTTCCATAAATGTCTATTAGGTCAAGGTCCTCTAATATATTATTCAAAGGTATTGTTTCTTTATGGATTCTCGGTTGAGATGTTCTGTCTAATGGTGATAATGGTGCATTAAATTTTCCAACTATAATTGTAGAGGCATCTATTTCTTCACTTAGTTTTTCCAGTGTTTGCCTCATGTATTTTGAGGTGACTTGGTTAGGTGAACAAATGGTTATGATTATTCTTTCTTCTTGATCTATTACCCCTTTTATTAATATGTAGTGTCCATTTTTGTCTCTTACAATAGTTTTGCATCTAAAGTCTGTTTTGTCTGATATCAGTATAGCTATTCCTGCCCTTTTTTGGTTATTGTTTGCTTGTAGAATCATTTTCCAACCATTCACTTTCTGCCTCCTTGAATCCCTTAGTCTAAGGTGGGTTTCTTGTAGACAGCACATAGATGGGCCATATTTCCTTACCCATCCTGCCAATCTGTATCTCTTGATTGGAGATTTTAATCCATTAAAATTTAATGTTATTACTGTCAAGAAATTATTTACATTACCAATATTTTCTTTAGGTTTATGTATGCCATATGTTGTTTTTATTTCTCTTATTATCTTTCCGTTGTTCTTACACTCTCCTCCAATCTCTCTTTCCTGTTTTATCCATTTGACATGCAGAAATACCTTTATTATTTCTTCAAGAGCAGATTTCTCTTTGACATACTCTCTTAATTTCTGTTTATCTGTGAATATTTTGAACTCTCCCTCATTTTTGAATGCCAGCTTTGTTAGGTAGAGAATTCTTGGCTGGAAGTTTTTTTCTTTTAACACCTTGGCTATGTCATACCACTACCTTCTTGCCACCATAGCTTCACACTGGAAATCAGCACTTCATCTTATCGAGCTTCCCTTGTATATGAAGGATCTCATTTCTCTTGCTGTTGACTGTATTCTCTCTTTTCCTTGAGCATTGGACAATTTGACAAATATATGTGTTATAGTAGGCCTGTTATAATTTATACCATTTAGGGTGTGCTGCACTTCCTGGACATGTTCTTCCATGTCCTTCAATAGAGTTGGGAAGTTTTCACCCATTATTTCCTCCAACACACATTCTGTCCCCTTTCCCTTCTCTTCTCTCTCTGGAAAGCCTATAATGCATATTTTTGTGTGTTTCATGATGTCATTCAAATCTGTGAGTCCCTTCTGGATTTTTTCTCTTTTTATCTATGTTTTCTACTATCAGTCTGATTTCAACTGCACTGTCTTCCACATCACTGATTCTTTCCTCTGCATGTTCAAATCTGCTGTTGTATGCTTCCAGTGTCTTGATTTCTTGTGTTCTGCTATTCATTACCATCATAGCTGTTATCTTGTTATGTACTTTTACAATTTCTTCAATGTATTCTCCTAGTGTCTTTTTAATGTACTTAATCCCTTCCTTCACTTCATTAAGTTGCTTCATTATATTTGTTTGGGCATCTCAGATTAGTTGTTCCATGTTCTGCATCTCCTCCTGTTTTTTAGTGTGTTTATTGGTCTGGGCCATGACTTCCTGTTTCTTAACATGGGTTTTAATTTTTTGTTGATGTCTAGACATCAGTTTATCTTGATGGGTTTGTTCAGTTTATTAGCTTCTCTTTATAATCTAGGGTTATATTTTTTGTTGTTGTTTACGTGTGTGTGGCAAGTTTTCACCTCAATTCTTCATTCCTCTTATTCTGTTTCCTTGATGTTTTCTATGTTCCCTTGAAATAAAAAATTAGAGCCAGAGTAAAGGAAAGAGGTAAGAAGAGAAAAAGGATAATAATAATAATAATAGTAAAATATAGAAGAGGGAACATACAAGACCTAGGAAAGTGAATAATTAACTTGAGTAAGAAGTTCAGAAGATTATGAATAAAAAAGTGTAGTATGAACAATGACATGAGAAACTGAATAAAGAAAAATAGATAGGATGAATTAAAAGGCCAGAATGATGAGAAGAGAGGAAAAGAGAAAAGAAAAGACAAATATCAAAAAAAGTGAAACAATAAAGAAAACAGAGAAAAAAAGAGAGAGAAATAAAGACAAGGAAAACTGAAGAACAAACAAAAAGAGGTGGAATGTAAGAACAACAACAGAATACAGAAGATAGAAAAATGAAGGAAGGAAAAAAGATAGCACAGATAGACAAAATCACCAAAGAACAACAACAAGAAAAGGAAACAAAGAAGGGGAAACACAGTAAAGGAGAAACAAGACAGCAGCACCTGATTGAAAACAAAAGAGGTGGAAGAAAGAGGATAAAAAAGGAAAAGAAAAGAACAAAAAACACATAAGCAAACAAAGAAAAACCTTGGAAAAACAGCCTTCCTCCGTAGGCCCCTAAGGAGCTTCTCAGACTGCCAGTGTTCATCAGTCAATTACCCTGCAGCCTGCCCTCTGCAGGTTTTGAACTGGGTTTTAGCAATTAAACTAAGTAAAATTTAAAAAAGGAATCTTTTTTTTAAAGAAAACTAAAAGATCTAAGAAAAGTTAATGCAAAAAGAATGTCTATATGTTCCCTGTTCTAAAGTATCAGCTGGATGTCTGATAACCCAGTGGATCACTTCTCTAAGAAAAGCCAGGAATCAAACCAGGGACCATGTATTTTCAATGCAAGAACTCCTCCATTGAGCTAAACTTTCTCCTTGGTTTGGCTAGCCTTTCAGAAAACTACCTGCCTACTTTCCCTTGGGCAGGGTAGAATCTTTGCAGTTGGCCAGAGTCCTGTTGATTAGGCACCTGTCTGTCCTGCCCCTTTTCTATTCTAATTGCTTTCTTTCCCTGGGTGGCTGGGCATGACATCCTGTTTGAGCAGATACCACCTACCCTCTCCTGGTTGGGTTGAGATCTTTTCAGAAATTAAAAGGGGGCCATGGTGACCAAACTCACTATAAAGAAACCACTCTCAACCTTCTTCAAGACCCCTCTTCCTTCCAGTGGACCCTAAATAGGCCCTTGAAAGCTTATTGAGGATTTCTACCACCTTCTTCCCTTAGGGAGAGTTGGAATTTTGATAGTTTTCAGCACCAGACTAGACAATTGCCTGTCTCTGCCCTCTCCCCACCTAAGTTCCTCTATCCCTGGATGTGTTGGTCTGCCTAAGCAGAGTCCTCTTCTCTTCTCTTCCTGGGGCCACCTCGGTGCCAGCTGGTATGCTCCTTGAAGTTCAGATGGGGCCCTGGTAACCAAACCCACAGATAGGAAACCTCTCTCCACCCTTCACCAGAGCCCTCTTCCTCCCAAGGAATGGTCCCTCTCACTTGGTGGCTGGTGGAAGTAAGGGGGTTCACGGAGCCTTTTTACCTTAAGGGTAGGGCTTAACCGCCCACCATTTCCAGCCACAGGGATGAGAAGTTTCTTTATTTCTTTGTCCGGTTCCATCCAGATCAATTCCCTAGAGCCTCCTGCTCTGTCGGTTCCCAAAACAGCTCACTCAGGTATGATTTTGCACCTTCTCAGGCATTTTTTGTGAAAGAGGTGGGAATTGCACATCTAAGCCGACACCATGAACCCATTTTAAATAAAACATTTTATAGAGTTTAATTTTAGTTAAGGTGTGGCCATTTGAACGGGTTTGAGCTTTAATCTGATTACTGGAGTCCTATATAAGCAGAATGAAACTCAGTTATAGAAAGAAAGCCATGGAAGAAGCTGGAAGTCAATGAAACCTGGAGGAGAAAAGAAAACAGATAGCCTATTAAAAAATTAAAAACACAATTTAAAATGGGCCAAAAAATTGAAAAGATAGTTCTCCATAGAAGATAGAGAAATAGCCAATAAGCACATGAAAAGATGCACAACATCATTATCCATTATGGAAATAGAAATCAAGATTACAATTTTATATCATTCCAAACCCACTTGAATGCCTACTATTAAAAAACAGAAAATAACAAGTGTGGGAGATTATGTGGAGAAATGGGAACATTTGTTCACTGCTGGCAGGAATATTAATGAGGCTGATGTAGCTGTTGTGGGAAACAGTTTTGTGGTTCCTCAGAAAGTTAGGTATAGAAATGCCATGTGACCTGTAAATCTCACTTCTACATATAAATCCTATAGAATTAAATGCAAGGACTCAAACAGATATTTGTACACCAATGTTCATGGCAGCATTATTCACAAATTCCAAAAGATGGAAACAATCCAAGTATCCATCATCAGATGAATGGATAAGCAAAATGTGATATATATGTGAAATGGAATATTATTTAACTGTAAAAAGGAATGAGGTTCTGATACACACTACAACAATGATGAACTTTGAAAGTATCATGTTGAATGAAGTAAGCAAGGCTTAGAAAGATAAATATTTTATGTTCTAACTGATATTTAGAAACTAGAAAACAGGTTTCCAGGGGCTGGGCTAGATAAAGAATAGGGAGTTAATGTATACTTTGTACAGTATCTGCTTGGGGTGATTGATGGAAAAGAATAGGTAATTGATGGTGGTGATGGTAGCACAAACTTATATATATAATTAACAACACTGATTTGTATATTTGAAAATAATTGAAAAGGAAAAATCGATAATACCAGAGTAAAAATTAAGAACAAAACAGAGCTGTACAGCACAGCAAGTCATAATGTAAA
This sequence comes from Cabassous unicinctus, assembly GCA_029593785.1. Taxonomy (NCBI): domain Eukaryota; kingdom Metazoa; phylum Chordata; class Mammalia; order Cingulata; family Chlamyphoridae; genus Cabassous; species Cabassous unicinctus. Next base: position 21,640 of record JAQZBX010024190.1, read on the forward strand.
CCATAGAAGGCAGTTAAGAATGTAATTTTAATAATATTGTTTAATCAAATATTAAACAGAGATACATTATACCCCCTCAAATGTATTTTTCCTATTATTAATGTTTTGCACCAATTACAATACGATGATGATGTTTCTGTAAACCAACAACTTCTCTAATTAAAAAAATATTATTACACCTCATCTCATAAGATGTGAGATGTCTGAAAGTTTCTAACTACATTTACTCCATGTCATTTCAGCCATTATTTCCACATATTTTACATTTATATATATTACAAACCTGAAAATGTAATGTTTTTATATTTTAATATTGTTTTATTTGTTTTATTATTTTAGATATTTTAATTTTTAATTTTCCCAGCCTGACTGCTTTGAAAAGCTTCTGTGTGTGTTTATGTACTTTTAAATTAATAATCTGTTTTGCATATTCAGAATTTCTTTAATCTGTAAATTAATGATTTTTCCCAAAATTTATAAAATTTCACCCACTTTTTATTCAATTTTTTTCTGGCCCAATGAGGCTATGTTCTTGTTTTGTTTTAAACAGTTTTTCTTATTTTATTTTATTTTTTAAAAATAGTTAGATTAGATAAATGATACATAAAAAATGTAGGGGTTTCCCATATGCCCCCCTCCCTACCCCTCCCACACTTTCCCACATTAACAACATCTTTCATTAGTGTGGTACATTTGTTACAATTGATGAGCAAGTATGGAGCATTGCCACTAACTGTGGATTATAGTTTACATTATAGGTTAAACTTCCACCCACAAAATTTTTTAAGTTATGACAACAAATAGAATCGCCCATATCAACAGTTTTTCATTGTGGTTGTTTTACTCTTAGCTCCTCAGTTTGTAAAACATTTTTTGATCTGGTTTAAAGTTTACTGATGCTTTCTTTGATAGCCTACAATCTGAAGTGGTGTCCTTTTGGCATGTTTTTTTTTCATTATCATGCATTTTACTTTATTTTTTTAGGATTTCTATTTAGTTCATTTTATTTTCTTCTGCATTTTGTTCTGCTGTGACTTTTTATGTATTTCCACTTCAGGGTCATGTTGCCTTAAGTCATTAAATATATGTACAAAGCTGTTTTAAAGTCCTTCACTGCTAATTCAAACTTTGGGATCACCTTGAAATCTGTTTTTATTAATTTCTTTTTCATTGAAATAGTTCACATCATCTTACTTTGTCTTATGTTTAGTAATTTTTTATAATATATGACTGTACTTTATGAATGATACATTGTAGGGAGTCTAGTTTATGTTGTCTTTCAATAAAAGGTATTGAGGTTTGTTTTGGCTGGCAATAAATTATTGGCAATGCCTATTGAACCTAAAGGATTTATATTATTTTTTCTTAAGGATGATCTATTTCATTTTGTCCTCAGTCTGCAGGCCTGACAATTACTTCAGGGCAAGATCCTTACTTCCATGGTATGAATTTTATTTTTTTTTGGTCTTAATTTCATCCCTGAGTTCCTCAAAGATAATTGTAATACTGGCTGGGCCATAAATTCAGCTTCTCCCAACCCTTCATGACCTCTGGCCTCAAGTATTTATGTTCTCTTCTCATCAAATTTGCAGCCTCTCTTGCACAGCCTATTAAATCCCCTTCTGCACATGTAGAGCTAAACCTTCAGCTAAAGACCTACTTGGAATCCCAGTGCTGATATTTGTGGCACCTCCTTTTGATACCCTATCTTTGATGTTCCAACTTTTTCCTCTTGTGGGAATTTCAATTTCTGCCTCTTGATCTTTGCAAGGCCTTTATACTCTGTAATCTGTTTCTCCTTAGTCAGCAAAGAATACAGAAAGGCAGGTATACGTGTGTCTTTTTTCATATATTTCCATTATCTCCCAGGTACTTGACCTGTTATGCCTCTTGTGCAATGTTTGAAAACATTTTTATCTACATTTTATTGAGGTTTAGAATTTTTTTATGATGGCAGGGGAAGTGTTGTACCACTCGTGGTATCATGGCAGAAGCCAAAATCTGACCCAAGAATTTAAATGTTTTTTTGATATAAAATGATGATATAGTTTTATATCAGATCCTTTACCTCAGTATGTTTTTATCTATGTTATCTATCTCTTTTTTTTATTTTATTTTTAATTCAGCTTTTTTTTTAAACTTATTAAAATATGGATCTTCATATTCTGATCCTTTTGGATAAATGCTATTCAATTTTCATTTGCTTTTAATTCATTCATTGTTATTTTAATTTTACAGTTTCATTTCTCTTACATTTTAGTGTTGAATTTATTAGTTTTTTTCTAGCACCTAGAAAAACATGATTATTTTCTTTATTTTTTGTTAATTGTTTAATAATACAGAAATTTAATATTTCCATTATTCTTCTGATTCCTGCTTTAAATTATATGTAGTAATATACATTATTCATTTATCCATTGTATAAATATTCTAGAGTTAAGTATTTTATTTGTTATTTGGCCTAGAATTAATTAACGTTCATTTTAGTTGTATTTTTAGTTTTCAAATTAAAAGTATTAAAAATACTTTCATATTTTATATTCTGAATATTAATTTTTAAATGTATTGCATATTTTCAAATACTGCATCCCCATTGATTTAAACTTTGGAAAGCTTTTGAAATTTATGAATTAATTGTAATCAATTTGTATAAATAACTCATAGTTGTTGATAAAGAATGTTTCAAAAGTTGTTATGCCAATTTGAAATTATCACATATTTATTCAGAGTTTATAAATTTGGAAATGCATTTAACCTGCTGAAATAACTACACACTGGATGTGTTATGTACTTTAGGCCACTTCATTTTATTCATTTTTTAAAGTAAATATTATTTTGAATTTCTATAATGCACCAGGAACTGTCTACATAGTATAGGAAAAGAATAAAAGTTCTTTGTCCTTTGGGGGCTTATATTCTAGCTGAGAGATATATAATAATATTCAGAAATAAGTGATATTCCATGTTAAATGGCATAATGTAAAGACTACTCTAAAAAATATTGTCAAGAATGTGAAGAAATAGGAACACTCACTCATTGATGGTGGTAGTGTAAAACGGTGGAGGCACTGTGAAAGACTGTTCGACAGATCCTCATGCAGCTAAGTGCAGAATTACACTATGACTTGACAAGCATACCTCTAACTATCTAGCCCAAATAATATAAATCAGGGTCTCAAACAGATATTTGCCTACCAATGTTCATAATAGCATTGTTCACAATTGCCAAAATAGCAATTGGAAGCAACCCAAGTGGCCATCAATTGATTAATGGATGGACAAATGTGGTATGTACACACAATGGAATATTATTCAGCCATAAAAAGGAATGAAATTCTGACACATGCGCGAACATGACTGAATCTTGAAGCTTTCATGTGGAGTGAAATAAGCCAGACACAAAAGGACAAATATAGTCTGATGTTACTGCTAATAATTAATGAGATTAAGCAAACTTATAGAGTCAGAATCTAGAGTGTAGGTTACCAGGGGATGATTTGGGGATATGGAATAGGGAGTTAAGGCTTAAAATGTACATAGCTTATGTTTAGGATAATGGAAAAGTTTTGATAAAGAATGGCAGTGATGGTACGCAATATTGTGAAGGAAATTAAGAGCATTATATCATATATTTGAATGTGGTTAAAAGGAGAAATATTAGAAAAAAATGAAAATATAAGAAAGGATAAAGGGTAAGACTTTGAAGTATAGGGGCTTGAGAAAGCAACTGGAAAAATTGTTTACAGTGCAGTGCAAAGCTGACATTAATCAAAAACATGAAGTGAGGAAGAGTTATAGTATGTCATTGGAAAGACAATGGTATAGAATACAGAGGCCACCTGTGCCAGATCAGGCAATGTGTCAGTCCATATAATAATGGTACAAAACTAAAGGAGAATATGTTTTGTGTTTATCTAATAATGTCTACATATTTTGGATATTTCTGAATAAAGCATTACTACCCCCCAATACAGCATTTTATAAATATAGATAAATTATGTCATCTATATGCCTATGACTACATTCAAACATATCCACATTAAGCATACATTGGTGCATGTATTGCTGTTATGAGTCATGGTGTAACTTGACTTTATTTATTATAATTAGAATTGATGTGTTCAGAATTGATGGCTTGATGAATCCTCATATTTTCCACATTATATCCTCTTCATTCATGATGAAGGTAATTCCCCTCAGGAATCCCTGTGAGCTCCTCAATTTTACCTCACTTGCACATAGGCCCTCAAACACTCGTATCCACTTCCTCTAGAGGTGTCTTTTGCACTCTGGCTCAAAACCATACCTTTCTATTCATTAGGAAATTCTTTGCTTGCCACTTTCCAATCACAGATATTGATTATGTACATTCTGAAATATCAAAAATTATTTGAGACATGTTAACATTTATGGAGAGTGGATACTGAAGAATCAGGAAAACAGAAGTATTGCTTAGAAGGCAATCTATACCTGGCCACTAGATATAGAGGCTCCACACCCAGATAAGGGAGCCCATATTTGAGGGTTCCTATGATGCTGTAATTTGGGACTCAGTATCTATGTTTGCCTTTATCATATAAATATGAGGGATTGCTTTGCATTTGTTTTTGTTCCTCAATAGTTTATGTCTAATGAGCAAGGTCCTTAATGGAAACAATCTCATTTCATTCCATGTTACAACTGTTTCTGCCTTATTTATTCTTCTTTCTTATTTTTATTGCATGTTTTGCTCATTTGAGGAAACATTAAGAGTGATGAAACAATTTTCTTTCAGTGAAACTCAGTTTCTTGCCAAGAGTAGTGCATGTCTTCTGAATCCAAAAAACATTGTCCTCATAACTAGTAATCAAAACAATGTTTCTTTTAAGAATTAATTCTTAAATGTAAACTTGAGACCCAAAGTAATAATTTTCAGGGCTTCATTTTGTAATCTCTCTGATCAATTATTCATAGAGAACTCATATCTCTATTAGGACAAGGGAATGTTTGATAGCAGAGTACAGTGCAATACATATTAAAAGTTCTCTCTAAAAAGAAAACAGACTTCCAGTTTCCATTCCAATATGAAGAGTTTGTATGTTGCAATTTGTGGCAGTTTTATATTATTTATGATTTCAACAAAAAAGATATAAGTTATAGTTGTAAACTGGTCGATTCTTTTAGGGCATGATACCCTTTGATTGGTGAAATTCAAAGGCTTGCATGACTAAATCCAGATTGGGCTTTGATTCAACCACACCATTAAAGTGTGCAGAGTTGATTTCTTGCTCCCATGGTAGCTCTATAAAGGGACACTCACACAAATGCAGCCACACAAGAATAGAGAGAGTTCCATAGATTCCAGAGGAGAGAACTTTATCAGTTTTGGTCCTGCAGCCCCAGGAAAAAAGATGAGCCATTTGCCAGATATTTTGCAGCTGAAGAGAACAGAGAAGATGAGCCCTATGTCAGCCTACAGCTGTGATACACAGAAAAAGCTGGGCCTATGGAGCCTTAAGAGGAAAGAAGAAGGCTGAACCCTCACAGACATCACCTGCAATCTTGTTTCGACATGTGGCAACACAATTTGGGTGAGGATGTACCTTTTATGGTACGTTGAGTTGGACTCTTGAGGGCCTTGTAACTATAAGTTTCTACCCCCAATAGATGTCCTTTATAAAAGCCAACAGGTTTCTAGTACTTTGCATCAGCACTCTTTTTAGCTAATACAGAATTTGGTACCAAGAGTGCGGTCATGATTTTGCAGTTACCAAAATTCTGGAATGGTTTTATAAATGAGAAAGGGGGATTTTTTGGAGGAATTGTGAGATGTTTGATAAAAAAGCTTAGATTGCTTGAAGAGATTTTTGGTAAGAATATCGACACTAAAGAGACTTTTGACAAGTCCTTAGAGGTAAATGATGAAACTAATATTGGAAAATGGAGGAAAGTTTATCCATGTTTTAAAGTCAAAGAGAACTAAGCAAGATTGACTCTTGATGTTGTATGGAAGACAGAATTTGAGAACTATGAGCTTGGACATTTAGCTAAGGAGATTTCCAAAGAAAAATTTGCAAAGCAGCTTGGCTTCTCCTGGAAGCTTATAGCACAATGTTAGAGGATAGATATACCATCATATGGCACAAAGTATATGACCACCATACAATTTAGAAATAAAGAAAATAAATAGTGAAACCGTTGAATTTTGAAAATTAAGAAACAGACCTAAATAACTCACAGTTCAAAGAAAGAAATCATAATGGAAATTTGGAAATACTAAGAACTAAATGTTAAGACACTAGATATTAAAATTTGTGAGATGCATCTAAAGAGATACTTAGAGAGAAATACATAGCCTTAAATGCTTATCTTAGAAAATAACAGAAACTCATCATCAAAATTCTAAGCATGTAAATTAAGAAATTAGAAAAAGTAAAACTTTAAAAATCCAAAGAAAGTAGAAAGAAAGAAATAATAAAAATTCGACCTGAGATTAATAAAATAGGAAACAAACATATAGTAGAGAATATCAAAAGAGCTAAATATTAATGGCTTTAAAAAATACCAATACAGGAAGCAGATGTAGCTCAATGGTTGAACACATGCTTCCCATGTATGAGATCCCGGGTTCAATTCCTGGTATCTCTTTAAAAAATAAAAAAAGATATCAATTCTTCCTTGGTTGGTCTTTATATTTAATATAACTCCAATCAAAATCTCAAATTTTATTTTATTTTTTTATGTTTTGGTGGAACTTTACAAGATGATTAAAAATTTTAAATAGAAGAATAAAAGGCCAAGGATAGCCAAGATCCTCTGGGGGGAAAAAATGAAATAGGGCCTTGTCCTACCAAATACCAGAAGCAATACCAAAGCTTTATTAGTAAGGCAGGATAGTACTGGCAAATAGGTAAATTTACAGATAACATAATAAAGCTCACAGAAACAAGACCAAATACATATGGCTCTTTGATGATGACAGGTGGTATATCAAATCAGTGGGAAAAATTGAGTTAGAAAAAAATTGCCTACATGGGAAAACATGAAATAGGATTTCTTGTCTCACACCACATACAAAGTAAACAAAAACAGATTTACAAAAAACAAACATACAAAAAAAAAAAAACCCACCTCCAGAGTAAGAACTTGAATGAGAGAAGTAAAACTTTAAAAAATAGTTAAATAATTTTCTCACCTTGAGGTAGGGAAAGATGTATAAACAAGATATATAAAGTTAAGCATAATATATGTTTGAAAATTGAGCTGTATTAAAATTAAGAATTTGTTTATTAAATCGCACCTTAAAGAAAATAGACAATTTGCATTCTGTGAGATATTTGCAAAGCTTTTGTGGTACACACCATTCGAAAATGACCACCATGAATGCCTTCCTTGCTTGAACACGAATTCCACTCAAAAAGGGGATTCTATTTCCCTTCCTTTTGAACGTGGGCTTGCCTTTGTGGCAACCTTTGACCAACAGAGTGAAGTGGAAGCAACTATGCTAGTTCGAGGCTTACTAAGCTCTTAGGAGGCCTGCCAGCTTCCACTTGACCTCTTGCATTACCATTACTAAGAAGACCGACTACCCTAATGTGGAGAAGTATGAGGAAAAGCTCCTAAAGACCAGATACATGTAAAGCCTCCTTCCTCAAGGAGCCTCCACAGGCCAAAACCAGCTGGGCCCACTGGGCTCCTATGGTCTCCCGGCCCCTCCCTGCCAAAGCTCCACAGATCGGATCCTCGCCGCCCTTACACACACTGCTGTAGCCACTCAGTCGACTCGCCTCTCCTCGGGCCCCTCAGGCACTCGGGTGGTGGCTCCAGCCAAGCGGGGAAGGGACGGTCCTCAAATGCCTGAAAGACCCAGGCGAGGGCAAGACTCCAACGCCTTCCTCTCCATAACCGCCAAACCAACCGCGACTCGCAACATGCTCCCGAGCGCCCCACCAGGCAGACCCGGGCTGAGGTGGAGAAGTGGGCTGGTCCCTGGCACAAAGGATACTGGGGTGAGGGGGAGACGTGGGCCAGAAGCTGGTGCCAAGGATGCCGGGGTGGGGTTCAGGGAACAAGGACTGACACGTGGGTGAGGAGGTGGCCCTCTTCCTCCAAGATTCCCACACGAGTGACTCCACATCCCCTTTTGAGTGGTGAGGAAACATAGTGTGGTCAAGAAGTGTGCACTAAGGCACATTTGCTGAGGTTAAAGACCTCTGTCTAACCTGTCTACTACTTGCATGCCTACCCTGAGTGTGGACGAAAGGTAGAAGAAAAAAGTAACTGCAGAACAGGCAAAGTTCTGGAATCTTTGAAAAAGGTGACTTACATTTTAAGATTTTCACTCCCTGTGGCCATGAACTGTCATTAAAAAGCTCCAGTTATTAGTGAAGGATTGTATATGGGAATGCAATATGGGGGATCAAAATGTGAAAATTCTAAGAAAAAATAATTAAATACGTACATATATATGTATGGTCATATATATTATATGAAAATATCCCATTTCTTTTTAAACATCTTATGAGAAACTTAATGAAGGACTGTCCTGTATTTCACTCACTCAACTATTTATTCAGCATTTACCATGTGCTGAGCCAGGTGCACAAAACAGATGGCTTCCTTTCTTCATATTTACTGGTGTGGCACAGAAGCAAAACAATGTAGGGATTTATTGGAGACTGCTATATCTAAGACTATATTTAAGAACAATAAATGTCC
>JAQZBX010024191.1:0-30327 GCA_029593785.1 Cabassous unicinctus
CACTGTACATACAAGATAACAGATCTTACAGTGATGAAAGACATAATGTTAAATTTTTTTAAAATTTTATATTTTAAATTAATTTTTATTATTCCATTTTAAAAAAATTTGTATTTTATTATTTTTAAAACTATTATTATTTCATTTTCTTATTAATAGTAGTTGGTTATTTTCTTAGCTTCAATTTTGAAGAAGTTTTAGATCACAGAAGTGTTACAACTGTGGCAGGGGAGGATCATTGGTGCAGGGTGTCAGTGATGGGGATGCATGGGAGAGGTTCACCTGGGGCATACCTATAAAGCATATAAATGGGTTCAAGTGTTCATGGGGCATTCTCATGTTGGGTAGAGATTCACACAATAACCAAAAGAATATTGAATTCCCATCCCGGGGAGCTCTGCCACATTCTCTAATAGGAAAGCAAGAATCCCCTGAGTACAGGGGCAGTGACTAGTGAAGGAGGATGGACCATTGGTGGGCTCTTGATATTGATGAATGTACTTGTAGCTGTTGGGCAATTTGATGTAATTATGAATTCCAAAAATATTATTGGATCATGCTTGTAAACTGATCTGTTAATCTGGGCATGATTAAGTTATGATTAGGGCATTGACTGGGCCACATCAGTAGGGCATTGAGCCCTACCTCTTGGTGGGTGGGGGAAGAAAATATAAAAGGCATCACAAAGAACAGAGTTACGCAGTTTTTGAGAAGCAGTTTTGATGCTGGAGTTTTGATGTTGGAGAGAAGGCACCAGGAGAAGTGAGCCATTCACCTGATAGTCTACAGCTGACCTTGTGGAGGAACCAGAAGCACTAAGCCCAGAGAGAAATACAGCCCCGGGAAGAGAGGAACCCCATAAGCCTGAACCCTGGCATACGCCGGCAGCTGTCTTGCTCTGACACGAGGCAATGAACTTTGGTGAGAGAAGAAACTTAACGCTTTGTGGCCTGGTATCTGTGGACTTCTACCCCAAATAAATACCCTTTATAAAGACCAACCCATTTTTGGTATTTCACATTAGCACCCCTTTGGCTGACTAATACAGTACTTATAAACCTTTACTTTTGAAATTGAAACTTAGCCTAGTGTTTTAGGGTGTCTAAGGGTTACCGTCTGAAAGCCTCCTTGTTGCTCAAATGTGGACTTTTTCTAAGCCAAACTCAGCATATAAGTGCATTGCCTTCCCCCCAGCATGGGACATAACTCCCAGGAATAAGCCCCCCTGGCACCAAGGGATTACTACCAAGTACCAACTAGCAATGCAACTGGAAAAATACACTGCCCCAAAGTGTGAAAAGGTAAGGACAAATGAGTTTATATGGCTTAGAGACTTCAAAGTGAGTTGGGAGGTCATTCCAGAGGTTACACTTATGCACATCTCAGCAGGATTTCATTGACTGCCAAAGTAAATATTGCCTCAAATAGCGGAGACATCCAGACACTATAGGCAGGGCAGGTAGCTCAGGAGTTTGTTGCCCTGCCAGTGGGCCCTACTTGGGAATTTATGTTCCCCAGTGTGACAGAGTTGGACTCAGTTGTGGTTTCCCTACACATGGCTCTTCTGCCCCTTCTATTTGAATCTATAGCTAGTGCTAGAGTTGATAGGTGTATATCCAAGAGACTTAAATATTTGGGCTGTCCATGTGCCAGCCGGGCCCTGAATGTCAACAGAGTGGCAACACCTACTCTCCAATTCATTGGATTTACCCAGGATAATTAATAAGGAGATGATGATGGACAATGACCATCCCAAGGAACAGAGAGAGTCTGCAACTGCAAGCAAGATAGTCCCATTTATCTGCCCCATGGGATCTAAGCCCCCTCTCAATTAAAGGTGGAGGGGGCATCACCATCCCATCATCTTCAGAATTGGGGAATGAACGATGGATAAGAGTAGGCTTATTGGTATTCTAGTATATTCTTATTGTAATTCTAGCAATGGAAGAACTTTCATCATTGATGTGGAGGCAGTAGCCACTGGAGGTTCTGAGAGGAGGGAGAGGGAAAAACAAGTGTAATATGGAGACTTTTTTGGGACTTGGGAATTGTCCTGAATGACATTGCAATGACAGATACAAGCCATTATATATCTTGTCATAATTTACCAAATTGTGCTGGAGAGAGTGTAAACTACAATGTAAATGCTAATCCACACTTAGTGGCAATGCTCCAAAGTGTGTTCATCAATTGTAACAAATGTACCACACTAATAAAGAATGTTGGGAAAATGTGGACAGTGTAGGGAATGGGGCATATGGGAATCCTCTATATTTTTTTTTATGTAACATTTATGTAATCTAAGTATCTTTTTCAAAAAATAAAAAAGTAGATTTAAAAAAAAAGATTCCTTAAAAGACAAAGATGCATGAAAATGATTAAGAAGATTCAATGTCATTATAGTCAAAGGTGAAGCATTAGCTTTAGCAGTTAGCAGTGTTTTTTCATTTTTTTTTTTAGAAGACACTTGTATCATGCAGTGGATTGAGAAGATAAGACTACAAAAACACTGAATGTAGATGATACTTTTTGAGAAGCTTGATAGAGGATGGCAAGTAAAGGAAGTGATTGAACATAGCTTAGCATTATTGGTACAGTATTAGACTCCAGGCAGGTTTAAAGTTTGGGTCAGCCAAGGATAATGACATACATGGAAAAGTGACCTTGAAACATTGAGGTGTCCCATCAGTGGCAGAGCTGGGCTAAAGTTTTAATCTTATTGAGGAGAGAGGGTACAAAGTTGGGAGGGTAACCTACAAGCATGTCTGTTTTGGTGTTCTGCCAGCCTTATATGCCCTAGCAGATGCCAACTCACTGGAAATTCCTGGCATGGCTCCTGTGGTTCTGGAATTTGCTACTTGTCACAGGACCTAGAATTATCTCCATCCATATGAAACCCAAAGCGAAGCATCACTACCAGGTTGTGTCAACCACAGCTGTACCTGAGCAGATTGAGGTTGCATAGCTGGGCCTTGAGAATACCAGGCTGGTGAGTTGATGCTTGCACTGGCATTTTATTTGTCTCTAATCCCTGCATTTTAGACAATTGAAGTTTGCGGGCTGCCACTTATTGTACTGTGACAGAGTTCAACTGTACTTTCACTTGGTAGGGACTTGTAGGCTCAGAAGCTTGCCCTCCCACTGAGAGTACCATTATGTTACTACCTCTGTGCATTTGCATCATATTTTTTCTTTACACATTTTTTCTCTGTATCTCTGGGCATCTTTCTCTAAGACCACATGATCTTGTAATAATTGTGTGTAACAGAAATAGGATAGTGTGCTTCTTTTAGAAGCTGGTCTAATAAAAGCCCAAACAACTAAGGAAACTAAAATTAAAGCTCTTTTATGAAAATTTGGAGAAAAACTTTAGGTGAATACTTTTTTCTTTTCAATGGATAGACATGATATCTAATGCCTAAGTAAGACTTGAAATAAATTAATGAAATACTGCTCCTTAATTTTAATTTATAAGATTTTAAAAAAATATTGTTCTCTACAGAAAAAAAATGTGCAAAGGAAAATTGATTATTTTTGAATCATAGAATAACGTGAGTTTATTTGAGTTTCACCTGCTTTGGAAAATATAGTTATAACAACCAAAAATTATCTGACACATCATGAAAAAAAAAAGAAGTATTAAAAAAAACCCCACTAGATCATAATGAATCACAGAAAAATGCAGTCCGCTAATAGTCCATCGAGAGGAAAAAAATTTGAGATAAAAAGAGAATAGAGCTAATAGAGGATTAAGAAGAAAGTAAATGTACTTTGACAAAAGAATACAAAATTAAAACATTATAAGGAATTCTGTTTCGAAATGCCAAGAAATAGTTCAAATATTAAACTACGTGTTTCTTTTTTGTTGACTGGTAAAAAGCATTCAGCCTAATTTTCCTCTCTGTTTTCCACTACCCTGCTCTACCCAATTTTCAGACATGTATATCCCAGGCAAAAATTGTAATGTCCCTTTTTCTAATTGAATGGTCCTAAGGTAGGGGTAATTTGGAAAGGGGAGAAAAAATTCTCTACACCTAATAAAGGTATTTGCTAGAAACCACCCCTCTCCAAAACTATACTTAATGTTTAAACATTAGAAACATTCCTGCTAATAAATATTAGGGACCAAATTACTATTCCACATCATACATAGGTACAATTCATTTAAAGAAAAAGAAAGATATGTAAATGAAGGTGTAAATATAGGAGAGGAAAGACACAAGTGTTAATACTTGCAGATGATAAGACTCTAACAGGAATAGCCATATGAATTATCTGAAAAGTAATAAAATAATTCAGCAACGTGATGAATTTACCAAACTCAAGTCTTTTTTAATAAATCAGTGATAACCAATGAAAAAACAAAATGCAAAAAGGATATCATTCAGAATAGCAATAATCACAACAACAAAGTGTAAAATACTTGAGAATAAATTTTTAAAGAAATTTGTGGTAACTCTTTGAAGAAAGCCACAAGTTTACTGAATGGCTAGTGCAAAAATTAAGAGAAATAGATCAGGTTCCTGGATAGGAAGACTCAATTTTTTTGTGTGATGGCAATTTTCCTCAAATTAATAAAAAATTTAAAGCAATTCTAATCAAAATTTCAGTATTATATTTATAGAACCGGTACAGTGATTATAAAATTCATATAGAACAGGAAATAGTCAAGAATAGAAAGCAACTTTCAATAAGGAACAATGTCCTAAAGATATCAAAACATGTCAATAGTAATTAAAGCAGGAAGTTTAGCAGTAGATGAATAGATCAATAGAAAGGAATAGAGTCCAGAATAAGACCTATAAGTAAATATGAATATAGCTTGAATAAATGGCATTTAGAAATTTGTGGACAGTATATACTATTCAATAAACAGTGTTGTCACAATCAGCTAAGCCATTTAAAATGAAATAAAATTAGACCATCTACTGTGCCTTATGCTAACAAATAAATTTTATATGGATTGAAAGTCCAAATACTAGATAAAAATAGAAGATTTTCTTATAATCATATGAAAGAAGTTGAAAGAGAGAGGAAGGATTTCCTAAATAAAAAGGAAAACTGAGAATACATAAAGGAAAAGTCTGATAGGTTTGATTAAGTAAAAATGGAAAACTCCTCTATTACAAAAGACAGGAGAAATAAATGTCAAAGCAAGTGACTACCTTGGGGAAATATTTATAAGATATATGTCAGAAAACTATTAAGGTTAATATTCATAATCTGTAAAACTATAATAGCAAGGATATTAACCTCTTATTATTTTTAAGCCAGCATTTATCGAACATTTTACTGTTCTAGGTAAAGTGCTGAGTGTTTTGTACAGTTTCCAATTTAATTGTCATATTAACCCTATAAGGCATATATTACTTCAAATTTTCATTTTAAAGATAAGAAAAGTAAATGTGCGTTAAATAAGAAGCCTAAGGTTGCAGATCTACACGTGCTCTAGCCAGGATCTTTAATTCCTAACTGCAGTGCTCCATGAACTTCTTTTTAGTTGTGCTTATGAATTTCTTTTTGCAGTTTATGGTTTACAATTTAATTTTTATGTGTTTATGATGGTAAAAAGTTTAAATATTATATAGAGATATAACTATTAATGGTTATCTGTGTGATATACCTTCTTCAATGCTTTGAATGCCCTCCCTATACCAAATAGACAATATTTTCTTCTAGTTTTTGTTGTTGTTTGATATAATCCCTAATCCATCTAGAATTTTTGGTGTATAGTGTGAGGTGAGATACTAAACTGATTTTTCTAGATATCTAACTCTTTTTGTATATTAAACTCCTATTTTTACAGGAGGCTGTTTGGAGTTCATTCATTTTATTCCACTTATTATGTGTCTATTCTTGAATTTATCTTACATTGATTTACTTATTACAGCTCTATAATTTACTTTAATACGTGATAGGGTAAACTCATGATTCTTATTTTTCAAAAACTTCCTGGAATTTCTCCACAAATCATTGACTTTGAAAATGAAGTTTAATCTTTCCATCCAGGAAAAAAGTATGGTTTTCCATTAATTCAATTTTTCTTTATATACATTCAATAAAGTTCGATAATTTTTTCCTGTAGATACTTCACCTTTATTGTGAAATAATTTCCTTGGATTATGTGTTTACCTTGTGTGTATGGGGTGTGGGTGTTACTACAGTCCATGAGATGTCTTCTGTTCTAGCATATCTTCTATTTGTAGCTATTGCTGGATGCTGTGGGTTTTTATGGACATTGTTTGGTTGTTTGCATTTCTTTAGCAGCAGTACTGAAGACTGTGTTTTTAAATCATTCAAATTCAATAATCATTTTTAAGCCCTGATTAAGTTCCAGGCTCTGAGCTGGGATTATAGAGTCATAGATAAGACGGGAATCCCTTCCTTAATATCATGCAAAGCCTACAATCTTTTTATCAAGAGCTAGAATTATGGCACATTAACAAGGGACAGGAAAATTGTTGGTACTTATGTAGAATACATGAAAGTTTCTAGGAAATCACTCCTAAAAGTCAAGAACTAAACTACAATCTTCAATAGCCTCACAGCACCTAGGACATTACCTTAGACTAACAACAGTAATAAGAGCTACCATTTACTCTCTCTTACCTATCAGGTACTGCAATAGGGACTAAGAATAATGTCATTAATTCCCAACAACCTATCAGGTAGGCAATATAATATGGGACTGAGACCCTGAGGGCTTAAGGAAAGTGTTGTAAGTTAGGCTGCAAGTACTTTACACAGACTCAGGTCTGTGTGCTTAGAATTCTTCCATTTTGCTCTTCCATAGACACAGTGTCAACCACTATGAGATGGATAAGTGATGTTTGGTCATTGAAAGTCAACAAGGAAAAGATTGGTCACTTTTTACAAACCTGAAATATGAGACTATTTTTTCATTTGGATTTCTTACTTGATGAAAGATGGTAAATTGGATAGAAGGAAGAATGAGGATAGGTAAGAGTTAAATAGTATTCAAATAGGTTAGAAAACCAAACACCTTTTGTTCCCTCTTCTCTTTGGCAAAGTGTAGCACTGCACTGTCCAACATGTGGCAACTTAAATTGACTTGTAAAGTAATTGAAATTAAATAATATGAATAATGCAGTTCCTCAGTTGTACCAGCCACATTTCAAGTGCTTAAAAGCTGCATTTGGCTAGTGGCTACTATATTGGAGAGTGCAGAGCATTTCCATTACCACAGAAAGCTTTACTGAATAGTGCTGATATAGCACATCTAACCCAGAGGTCATATATTGGAGTTGCTTTACAATATCCTTTCCTCAACAAATGTTTAATATGCACTTACTACATGCCAGGATATGGACTAGGAATTAGGATACATAGATAGGTAAGGCACAGTCTCTTTCCTTTAGTCTTTCTCAATCCAGTAGAAGAGAAAGGTAATGAATTGCCATTTTAGCACTAATAATAATAATAATAATAATAATAGTTCCCCAGTAGATTATTGCACATTTCATAGTCTCTTTCCCTGCATAGATAGATAATCATAGCCTATTCCAGATTGATATGGGGTGCACTGAATTATCTATTTTCCTAAGAGTCTATGAGTTTGGTCCTGATTTTTGGCCTTGAAGTTTTGCAATTTTATTGCTGATTTCACACCCACCCACACAGGCCCAGAATTGCTGCCTTGGCAGCACAGATCTGAATCATAATTTCTCCTAATTCTTTTTGGATAATAACTGTCTAGAGTGATCTATTCATGTCTTTGTTACCTCATGGAAAATAAGAAATCTTGACCTAGAATTCTCCCAATTTCATCATGCACAAAATTACCACTGGTAAAATTATCAGCAAAACAGTTAAGTTCTTTACTATTCAGCATTTGAAGTTTCTCATTTTTGAGAAACTGCTGGAAAGCCCTGTTATTCTCACACACAAGAAAGCCCGAATACCCTGTGAGTTTTCATCCATAAGCCAGAGGCATTTTTGGAAACATCTTGCTGCCAAAAAAAGCTACCAAATATATCAGCTATGTGGGCTCTCTCTTTACCCACAGTTAATAGGAATGATTCTGTTTCTGTATTAAATGATTCTGTATTTTAGAAATACAACACAAACTCCCTCGGCCTTTCTTGGAAAAGCCATGTCCACTTCATGAGAGCTTCCTTTCTGTTATCTGCTTTGGTCTCGGGTATTTTATAACGCATGCAGAAAATGTCTTCTTTCCAAATTGTTGTTTAGTAATATTTATTTAGCACATTTTTCTATTTGGCACCAAGGACATTTTAACGGGCAGCATTATTTCATGAAGATAGCCTAAAATTAGCACTATCAAATAAAAGGTAAATCAATCTCAGCCAAAGATAGGAAGAGAGAGGAAGAAATGATTAAATATATCTAAAACATTCATCTTCCTCCGAGGAAAGATTTGTCACTGAGTGTTGCCCAGCTTTTACCTGGATCATTCCATCTGTCTATAAGACATTCATTAGAGCTGTTGCCAAGTGCTGTCAACCTAAGAGCCAATGTTGTGTTGATTGCCGCTTAACTGCTACTTTTTGGACTCTCATTGCATTCCTTAATCAATCTATGCAAAACCAGCCCTTTTGTTGTTTTTTCAGGTTCTTTTTTTTTCTCACTGTCTAGATAAAAATTTTCTCTTTTGTTTCCAGGCCTGGGTGAGACAAAGCTCCAAAATTTTAATGTCAAACAAGAGACTAACCATGAAGTTTCATTAACATGACATAGTCATCATTTATTACATATGTCACTTCAAACAGTGTATTTTTAAATTAAACAGGCAATATCTGGTTGTTTTTTAAGTTTTTAAATTTTTATTTGTTTTAAACATGAATGGAAGCAAGTAATCTCACTGGATTTGGCTATAAATTCCTAGAGAGCAAGAAACAGGGCTACTCATTCTTTTTCCTCCAAGTACCTAAGACCTGCACTGTGCTTTGCAGAAGCAGCATGTGGATGCCTACTCCTGAGTAACAGAGCTTGTCTATGTCACTGGCACTTTAACTCTCAGCCCTCCACTTTTCCCCAGTCTGTCCCTCAACCTAGCCCAAAGATCCTGGCTGCCTCAGTTCTTATAACTAACTATAGAATCTTACAGAATGGGACCCTTCTCAGGGAATTCCTTAGAGTACCAAAAAGAAGGACTCAAGATTGGGTTTCTTTGGTCTTCATTCTTCACAATCTCCCAACACTTTGCCTCCATCAAAATGCACTCCTCTGGGCCACCTGTTCTGGTATCTGCCAGCTGCTTGTACCATTTTCCATGTTTATGGTTAAGGGTATCCCCATCCTCAGTTTTCTAAATGAGGACTTCCTATGTTTTTGGCTTGTCTCCCCACCATTTAATCCTTCCTTCTGTGGCTTGTCTTCTCATCTCTTTGAACAGGACTGTGGGATGAGGCAGTGATTCTCCATGCAGTTTGTCAGGTAAGTTTCTGCTCTGCAGATTATCCCTTGGATGGTCTTGCCTTAGTGTCAGAAACATAACAGATAGTTTTAGGTTACCAAATATCTAAACTTTGTTCTCTAATTCATCTTGACTAGCTAGAAAGCAAATGTTTTAATTTCCATCTGGTCTTAGAGGGGAAGAGATGGTTGTAATTTATTGCCCCCTCAGACCCAAACATTAATATGCAAGTAAACATGTGAGTTGATGAAACACTCTAGTGTATTAATTCACTAGTGCTCATATTTGCATTATATTTTGATAGACTCGTGTGAGAAACATAATGTTTTAACTCAAAGGAGTTACTATCTTGGAGGTAAATTCATACTCAGTGGGAGGCCTGTAGAAGAGCATTTCTGGAAGAGGATGCACCCTTCAAATCTTATTCAAAAAGAAGCTCACACTAGCTGTATAATAATACATGAGGGTAACGTTCTTGGCTAGTTTATTTTTGATATTGAGGTAATAGTTCCAACATGATCTGGAGTTAACTCCTGAACATTTCAAACTCCATATTCCAAATCCAGGGGGTTATGCTGTAAAAGTGCTCTGTGTATTGACAAACACCTTAGACGGCCAACACAGTCACTGGAGTTTCATAAATTGAGATTCTGCCTTTGAATCATACCCTTAGGAAAGGATTTGTAGTCAAACATCTCTTAAAGTTTATACGTTACTGTTTGGGGTACAAAATTATATCAAAAATTAAAATTAAATTATATTACTCTTGAAATATATACATATCTTGAAGTATATACAAAAATTAATTTATATTAATGTTGAAGTATAGACATTACTGTTTGGGGTACTTTTAACAGATAATATTGATGACGTGATTATATAGCCAAAAAACTTTCTGAAGTTTGAGAGCCGAGCAGCCATTTTCTAGCAGTTATTTAACCTTATTGATGGACAGAGTGGCAGATCATTAATTCTGAAGAGCTGATGAAATAGACATAAAGAAAAACATGAATTGTGAAAGAAACCAAAGCTTGGGACCAAGAAAGCAAAGTCAAAGAAGAGCTATTAAATGTATTTGGTGACTATCCTTAGGCAAAATAGAGTTGTTCCAAGGAATATTCAGTCTCTGCCTCCAAACATTCACTATCTGCCTGGGGACTCAATTAAAATCTATGAGCACACATTAAAATATTATTGCAGACATGCCAGGCTAAGGACAATTCTGAATTTGGGGAGGCAACTGAAGAAGCTTGGAGAAGGTGGGTTTAAGCCAAGGGTTAAAGGAGGGTATAAACATTTACTGATAAATTGTAAACTATTTTTAGCACATTCATACACAGACATCTATTAACCATTTAAATCTAGGTTTCTCAACCTGGCACTATTGACATTTGGGGCTCGATATTTCTTTGTTATGAGGGCTATCCTGTGCATTGTATGATATTTAGCAGCATCCCTGGCCTTTGCCTACTAGATGCCAGTAGCCTCTCCTCAGTTGTGACAACCAAAAATATCTCCAGACATTGTCAAATGTCTCCTGGGTGTGGGGCAAAATCACCAGCCTCCTCCCATTATGATCTAAGTAGATTCTTACAGGAGAATCTTTCTTAGATACTCATGGTTCCAACAATTACAGTGTAATAGCTAAAATTTAAGTTACCATGTGCTAAATACTGTGCTAAACATTTTGCAAGTATTATTTCATTCAATTCTTACAACTCTGTAAGATAGGTTGTACTTCTATTATCAAGCTTTTAAAAATATGTCTTCATTAAGTGCCCCTCTTCAATGAGGTCCTTCTAGGAACCCCTTTAAAACAGCAACTACCCTCGACCTTTCTTCCAGCATGTCCTGTCCTCCTCCCCTGCTTCATTTTTTTCATAGAACTTTTCACATTCTAATGTAAAAAGTTTATATGTTTATATATTTATTATCTGTCTCCTCCAATCACAATGTAAGCTCCGCAAAGGATTTTTGTCTGCTTAGTTCACTACTATATCCTCTTTGTCTAAAACTGTGCCTAATCCATAGTAGGCACTCAATGAATGCTTATTTAATGAATGAATGCATTGTACCATTTTTCAGATGAAGAAACTGAGACTTAGAGAGTTTAAGAAATTTACCCAAGGTAATATTGCTAGGAGGAAATACTGTGTGGAATCACATCTAGCTCTGAATAATCCCAAAACCTATATATGTAAATACTACGTTATAAGGTCTTAAAATGCAGCCTTTCCTCCACTTATCGTGAAAAAACAAAACAAAACAAAACTGACATAATATTTAACCAAAATGTTTAAATATCAGAGATTCTGAAAGATAGAATTCTTTCTCCCTACAATCAGGAGCAAGTCAAGGATATTTACTCTCACAACTCTTATTCACAGAGTGCTGGAAATTCTAGCCAATGCAACAAGGTAAGAAGAAAATAGGCATCAAGGCTGGAAAAGAAATAAAACTGTCCCTGTTTGTAGATGAAATGATTGTATACATAGATAATCCCAAGGAATCCCTCAAAGCCTCCTGAAATAATAAATGAGTTCAATAAGGTCACAAAGATAAAAATATAAAAATCAATTATATTACTACGCCTTTATGGCATAGGAATATGTTCAGGTGGTCATGGGGCATTTTCTAAGTGGGTGGAGACCCACACAATGGCTGAAAGAATGGTGAATTTCCATCCTGGGAAGTCCTGCTACATTATCTAATAGAGGGGTGGGAATCCCCTGAGTGCATGGGTGGTGCTTGGCAAGGGAGGACCGACCATTGTGCCAGCCCTTGATATTGATGGTTGTAATTATGAACCTTTTCTTGTGAAATTAAAACTTGGCCTAGTATTATATATTGCCTAAGAGTTACCTCCTAAAAGTCTCCTTGTTGCTCAAATGTGCCCTCTCTCTAAGCCAGGCTCCGCATGTAAACGCACTGCCTTTCCCCCAGCATGGGACGTGATCCCCGGGAATGGGCCTCCCTGGCACCCAGGGATTATTTCCAAGTGCTGACTGGCAATGCATCTGGAGGGAGGCCATGACCAAAAGGGGGAACTATTGGGTACAATTGAGTTTTTATGGCTAAGAGATTTTGGGGTGAGTCGGGAGGTATTCCGGGGGTTGTGCTTATGTGCGTCTGGGCAGGGTCTCGTTGACTGCTGTTGTAGAGAGTGCCTCAAACAGTGGGGCTCCTGGGGGCTCTGGAGACATCTCAACACTGTAAGCAGGGTGGACAGTCTCGTGGGATCGGCACATTGTCAGTGAGCCTTACTTTGGAGTGTATGCTCCCCAGGGTGACAGAGTTAGACTCAATTACAGTTTTCCTGCACATGGTTCTTCTGCCCCTTTTGTTTGAGCCTATGATTAGCACTATACTTGTTGGGTGTATGTCCCAGAGACTTAAATCTTCAGTCTGTTCCTGTGCCAGTTGGGCCCTGGGTCCCAGCAAAGTGGCAGCACCTGCTCTCCAGTCTGTTGGACTTGCCCTTGCCCAGGACAACTGGCAGGGGGATGATGATGCACAGTGCCTGTCCTGGAGGATGGAGATTGTCTACAACAGGTGGGATGGTTCCATTCATCTGCTCCAGGGGTTCTAGGCTCCCTCTCGGTTGGGGTGGAGTGGGTGTCATCATTCTAAGAGCCTCAAGATTGGGGTGTGGGCAAACATGGAGGGGGGAGAGTACAACTATGGCCTAGAGTGGACTTATTGTTGTTCTAACAATGGAGAAACTTGTGTCATTGATCCGGAGGTTCGGAGGAGGGGTAAGAGTGGGTGTAGCATAGGGGCATTTTGGGGACATTGGAATTTCCTGCATGGCATTGCAGTGACAGATGCAGGCCATTGTACATTTTGTCAAGGCCTATGGGATTGTGTGGGGCAAAGTGTAGACTCTGGTGTGGACTGCATTCCATGGCTGGTGGTGGTGCTTCAGTGTGTGTTCATCGGTTGTGGTAGGTGTGCCACACTGGTGAAGGATGTTGTTGATCTAGGGGTATGTGGGAGAGGAAGGGGGTGGGGTGTATGTAAGCTCCCTGTATTTTTGATGTGGCTTTATGTCATCTGAAACTTCTTTAAAAATAAAAGAAAAATTAAAAATCAATTATATTTCTATATATTAGCAATGAGCATGTAGATAGTAAAATTAAAAATGCAATGCCATTTCCAATTGTTTAAAAATGAAATATTTAGCAGCAAATCTAACAAAATTGTATAGGACTTGTATTCTGAAAACTACCCTATGCTGATAAAAGAACTCAAACATATAAATAAGTGGAGAGTCTTATTGTTTCATGGACTGAAAGTCTCAATAATAAAGAGGTAAAATATGTCCAAGTTAATTTTACAGTTTTAACATGATTCCTATCAAAATCCCAGTAAGATTTTTGTTTATCTATTGACAAGAGTATTCTAAAATTTATATGGAAAACACGTGAATTACAATAATTAAAAGAATTTTGAGAAAGAATAATATATTGAAAGGTATCAGTCTACTTGATTATATATACATAGCTTAGTATAATAGCTATAGTCATCAAGGTTGTGTGGTATTAGTTGAGGAATAGATATATAGGTCAATGGAATGGAACAGAGAACTCAGAAACAGACCCAAACAAATATGCCAAACATTTTTTTAAAATGAAGTTGAAAAGCAAGTCAATGAAGGAAAGATAACCTTTCCAATAAATGGAGCCGGAGAAAATGAGTATCCCAGCCATAGGCATAAAAATAAACCTCAACCTAACTCTTTACACCTTATATAAAAATTAACTCAAAATGGATCACAGAAATAAAAAAGGTAAATCTAGAAAACTCTTAGAAAAAATGCAGGAAAAATATTCAGGGTCTAAGAATAGGCAAATAATTCTTAGACTTGACACCAAAAGCATGATTCATAAAAGGAAAATTTACTGATTTGTTCTTATTCAAAATTTAAAATTTTCTCTGCTAACAACCATAAGAGGATAAAAAGACAAGTTACAAAGTAAAAGAAAACATTTGAAAACCACATATCTGACAAAGGACTAATAGCTATAAATATAAAGAACTCTTAAAACTCAAGAGTGAAAAAGCAAATAATCCAATTAGAAAATGGAAAATGACCTGAACATTTCACTGAATAGGATATTTAGTTTGCAAATAAACACAGGAAAAGATGTTCAGCCTCATTAGCCATTAGAGAAACTCAAACCACAATGAGATACCACTACACATGTGTCTAGATGACTATAATAAGAAATACTGACAACACTAAATATGGGTAAGGATGCCAAGGAAGTGGATCATGCATATATCACTGATGCTAATGTAAAATGGTCCAGCCACTCTGGAGAAGTTTGGCAGGCCTTTAAAAACTAAACATGCAACTACTATACAACAGCAATTGCACTCCTGGGCATTTATCCCAGAGAAATGAAAACTTCTGTTCACACAAAAACCTGTACATGAATGTTTATAGCAGCTTTATTCATGATAGCTAAAAGCCAGAAATAACACAGATGTCTTTCAATGGGTGAATAGTTAAACAAGCTGTGGTACATACAAAGCACAGAATACTATGCAGCAATAACAAAAAGGAACAAACTATTGATACATGCAGTAACTTGGGTGAGTCTACAGGGAATTATGCTGAGTTAACAAAAACAATCCAAAAACATTAAAAAAAAAAACTTCTATGACTCCACTTATACAACATTTTTCAAATGGCAAACTTTTAGAAATGGAGAAGAGATTATAGGTTGTAAGGGATTAAGGAGGGAGTGGGTAGCTGTAGCTATAAAAGGTCAGCATGAGGGATCGTTGTGGTGATAGATATGTTCTGCATATTGACTATATCAATGACAATATCCAGTTGTGATATTTTGTTATCATTTTGCAAGAAGATACCGGTATGGGAAACTGGGTAGAAGGTACACAGGATAGCTCTTTATTTTTTGTTAAAACTGCATTTAAATCTACAATTAACATGGAATGCAAAGTAAAAAAATATGACAGGAAAAATATGAGAGAGTCTGGGGCATCTAGACAAGTTTAATAGTTGGAAAACCTTAAACATCTTTTTTTTTTTTTTTTTTTTAACCGTTTCAGTTTCAATGAACCACTTAGGCTTTATTTTCTTGATAAAGAAGGAAAATGTTATGGCCAGTCAGAGGCCAGCATTCAAGTGGGACTATAGACTATTCAACCCAATAATTCCCAAAAGGTAGGTTTAATGTAAGGGAGTTTTTGCCTTGGTTAAATCCATTCTCTCAAGCCCTACCCATCCTCACCACAATTTCATGCAGGCTTCCTGAATACGCCACAGCGATGGCTCCTGAGTGGACTCTTAAGGCACTCATTTGTATGCACAACTCAGCTAGTATATTAATCATAGTAACAAATATGTATGGATTATCTCCTATGTGCACTGAGCTAGAACACACCTCTTACATTATTGTATTCTCATTTAATTCTTTGTTATTTAATTTTCATTTGCACATATTTTCCCTCCAAATCGACTGTATGACTCTTGAGGTTATTGCTTGTCTCTGAAACATGACTGTGTATCCTCGGTGACCCAATAGCAATGTCTTATGTGCTGTAGGCTTACATCACAAATTTTTGAATTACGAGATTAACTGAAGAATTCTCAATTTAGCTAGTTACAGTGCTTTTCAAAGGAAAGTCATAGCATACATTTTGGGTTCTTGAAGGGGTGTCTTACTGTCAGTATTTGAATGATTCACGTAGGATCTGTAAACATACTTTGGTACTCTTGGGAGCTAGAGAGCCCATGGTAACACAAACACTGGCACATGTCTTCTGGAAACCACAGACGTGCTTTAGGACTGCAACGACACCTGCCTAGTTTAAAATCCACAACAGCATGTAGCTGTTTTCTTGCTGGTGTCATAGAATAAAGTGTGGATAACTAGGAGGCTGGAGGTAGCACTAAGTAACCAGAAAAAAACAGTAAATAATGTGCCAGATATTTCAATATGTGTTTATTGTCATGCTGAAACAGTTTAACAAGGCAAAGCATACCGGTCAAATTATGGGCATTTGGGGAAGTGTAAGAAGAAAGAATGCTTATAGTTTGAGAATTTTAAAAATACTTTATGGAGTGCAGTGGAGAAAGAATAGAAATATTTATGCAATTAAAACTTGAAACTGTATACAGACCAAGCTATTACTGAGAGAAACCCCTGAGTTAATGGAATTTCTTCCTTTGAAATATTTTAATGACTCTAAGAACTGCCCTCCAGTGTTTTTATGGTGATTTTTATCAAGTAATACTAAGCCAGCTCACCTTCCAAAGTTATTGTCAGGGCAGCAGGCTGGTTCAAAGTGTCCCTACTTGATGATCACTCAGACTATTGATTTTGTCTCAGACACCATGCTAAGCAATTTATCAGGGCCCATTTGCAAAAATCTCCTCAGAATGTCGTTTTCACTGTAATTACACAGTAAATTAAGATGTAAACTTCAGGGAAAGTATATGTGAAATTTTATAACAAATGAAATTGCATTTACAGTATGGAAAAAGGAAATGGATTTCATTATTTAAAGAAAAATGCTTAATGAAGCAGGTTAATTTACTATTAGATAAGATTTGTCTGAACCTTTAAAGGTAGCAGCTCCGAGTCTCAGAGGATTAGGGGGACATGATAGTGGCATGTTGTAACTAGCACTTCAGTGGACGGATATTGTGGTTCCTCAGCTCATGAGCTTCAAGTTACCACCACACTGTTCTTTGTCTACCCACTGCCTTTTACTACTGTACGTTCTTTTCCTATCTGTTTCACCCTCTCTCCCCATCATATACCCAGTGTTTGAGGAAGTCCTTTTGGATAACTTAGGAAAAATCAGCATGAGAAAATGACTGTACCCCATCTGGCATGCTGCTTACAATGACTCAGTATCAACAAATAACCTTTTGTTCTTGAAAGGAAATCTTAGTAAGAAAGAAGACATTTAAATGTGAGGAAATTGGTGGTGGTATGTCCTTTAAGTACATTAAAATGCACACATACACGCACATGCGCGCACACACCCTCATACACATATATATGTATATATATTTTAGTAAGGCTGTCCACATTTAAAAAGCAGCAAATAGAGACTAATGATCTTAGAATACCCTATTGCTTTGCACATTGGATCTATTCATTTTTATCAGCAAGAAAATTTCCTTGCTTTTCTATGTCTAAATATATCTAGATTTTTTTTCTTCCCAAAATGGTGAGCTTAAGCCATTCTATCCTCAATAAAACCAAAAAGGCATTTCAGTGGTTTGAAATCTGATCAATATAAGGCTGATTCAAAGCCCATATATAGGAATTTATCTATCTATATAGTATAATAAAAGGTAATAAGCATTCCTTTTATAGTTAAGTTATGATTCCGAGTAAGTTCATTTTGTATAACGTGTCATATGCCTAGAAGGAAAGAATTTCTTTGCTTTTGGTTTTCCAAACAAAATGACACTAATTGCTTTCCTCAGAGGTCCTATTTCTTCAACTATTTCAATTTTTCTTCTCTGAAAGCCTTTAAATATTGTCATAAAAAATGAAGACCACACTCAACACATTGCTTTTTTAGGGCTAAAATATTGCTAAATGTAGAGGATATCTATTACAAAGTTACTTAAACATAGAAAATCACAATACCATAAATACAACTTAGTCAATATTTTTTATTTTTAAATTTCTAAAAGTCATTACCACTTAGCTTATTCATATCTAACTCATGCTGCTCTACAATTAGGAAAACTTTTTCTGTTCTGTTTTAGCAAAATCAATCTATGTTTGAGATTTATTTTTTTTAAATCTCTCTGGCATTACTTTGCATTGCCTCTGCTGGAATTGAGTTTATGTTTACTGAAGCGTTTCTATAATCCATATATATTTTTTTAATTTTCACCATGAAAGAGAGATACAGCTCTCTGAGTTTGAGCCCACTTGCAAATTTGAGTATGCACTGAACTCTGTCATCTCTATCGCTACTAAACCTAAAGAGGACATTGCTCTTTTCAGGTAGTGCAATCTTAGAAAACTATCTAGCTTTCCATGCATGTGTCTCACCTACTCTCCTAGCGAATGCCATTCTTTGCTAAATAGGCTCAGTCAATTTGTAAGTTTTCAGTAAGTATTGAAAATGGGTAGAATGTACCAGTGTATTCCATGGCTTTCAGCTCTCTATTTTCTTTCCCACATGAAGTTACACTGAGAATTTTTGGTAGTACTTAGAGAATGCACATTTTCGTTTGACAGTTTTTATACTGATGCCCAGGGAAATAATTTGAACTTCTTGCATGACACATCTCTCAACCCACATGAATCATTTCTGTCTCTCTCTCTCTCTCTTTCTCTCTCTCTTTCTCTCTCTCTCTCTCTCTCTCTCTCTCTATGTATATATATATATGCCCTCCCTCCAGGATGATAAACCAATGACAGTTATTTGCCTGTATAATTGTAGAAAGGCAAAAATGAGCTCTTTCCAAACATAATGAAATCTCTAAGGGCTTAATAACATATGTAATCAGTGTAATCAAGTGGATATGCACTAACTTTGTCAACTCAATGCTTATAGCAAAACATGACACATTTTGAGGCTTCAAGCCAGGAAAATAAGAGGAGTTCCCTAAACTCTCTATATTTGCAAATCCTCTTATGTATGTTTTATCTTTACAGATGGTGAATGAGAATTTCTGTAAAAGAAAGAATAAAGGATTTTACTAAAACTCAACGTGATCACCTCTATTATTCATGATCCATCATACTGTCACAGAGAATAATTAACTTAGCTTATATATGATGCCCTAACACCAAGAGCCCCAACAAGTAACCTATGATATTTGAGGTCCTCTCTTCCTTCTTTTCACCTACTCTTTCACTGCTTTGCTTTTTCTATTTTCTATTCTATGGTGTTCTGGGCAAAACAGCTGCTCGCTCCTAAGATGCCCCACTTGTAGTCCCTAAATCCTGAAATATGTGATATCATGCCCATGGTTTTATTATGTTATATGACACAGTTAAATTAAAGATAGGGAGTTTGTCCAGATGGCCTTGATCTAATTCTATGAGTCCTTACAAACAAGAGCCTCCTCCAACTGGAGGCAGAAGGGTAAACCAGAGATATCTGAAGTGTGAGAAGGACTTGTGCACTGTTGCTGGTTTGAAGATGGAGGAGGCCACGTGAGAAGGAATATGGACTACCTCTATGTGCAGAGAGCAGCCTCCAGATGACAGCCACCAAAGAAACAGGGGCCTCAGGCCTATGACTGTAAGGGACTCTATTCTGTCAACAACCTGAAAGAGTTTAGAAGAAGAGTCTTTCCCTAGTTTCTCCAGATAGGAGCCCAGTCCAACTGGTATCTGGATTTCTGCTTTGTGAGACGCTGACCAGAGAACTCAGTTGACCCCACCCAGATGTCTGACTTACAGAACTGTGGGATAATAAATGGGTAGTATTTTAACCTGCTAAGTTTATGGTAATTTGTTACATAGCAATACAAAACTAATACATATGGCTTTTTCTAAAGCCTGTCAGTGGCACCAATAATTACAGAGGAGCTTCAATGGTAGCTTTCCTGGTCAAGAAGCTGCTGGCCCCATGTAAGGAGAAAG
The DNA here is from genome assembly GCA_029593785.1 of Cabassous unicinctus. Taxonomy (NCBI): domain Eukaryota; kingdom Metazoa; phylum Chordata; class Mammalia; order Cingulata; family Chlamyphoridae; genus Cabassous; species Cabassous unicinctus. The sequence continues at coordinate 19,996 of JAQZBX010024191.1, forward strand.
GAGCACCTCAGCTACCATGCCTGCTGTTGGCCCCCAGGACCATGTAAGTTAGTTAAATGGCTCCTGGCCCAAGCTGCTGAGAAGATTCCAGCTCCCCAAATTAGCTCCAGTCTTCCTTCAACCAGGGCTTGGACAGAGATGTGTGTGTGTGTGTGCGCGTGTGCGCGCGTGTGTTTTGGAGGGATAATTATATTTAACTCAACATTAAAAAGTAGTTTTTTCCTATTACCTGTGAAACTTTTGCAGTATGTTTATGATTTTATTTGTAAAACTATAGGGATCATCTCTAAATTTGTATGGTCACAATTTACAGATTTTTCATATTTATATCCTCTTTCATGGTTTTGGTCAAAAAGATTGTAAACTCCTTGGCAATAATAACTATGCCATATGTATTGTCATATCCCAGTTAAGCTATAATAGGCACTATATAAACAAGTGTTGAATCAATAATATTCAAGGGAGCAATAAATCATCTTGGTTAAAATACATGATCTGGTGTCAAACTTGAGACAGCACAAAATTTGCCCATTCTAAGTGTTGAATAAAGGCTCCCAATCAATTACCTATTACAAACCTTCAGTGTTTCCCCATTAACTAAACTTTAATACGTCATGTTAAGCTCTCCATGATAGAACCTCCAATACATTTCAAGCTTTATCTGTACCTATTTCCTCCCATGCTGGCTCACTTTCCATGAACACATATTTCAATGCTTTTGCTTTTGCTTTGTCTTCAGTCCCCAATGCATTTTTAAAAATCTCAGTCATTCTTTATGAAAAGGTTGGCAAACTATGGCTTATAGCAAATCTAGCCCTCTACTTGTTTTTGTCCTTTACAAAAGCTAAGAATATTTTTTATGTTTTTAAATGGTGACATTTTAAATGTTCATGTATTTACTTATATAATATCCTTGATTATGCCTCTTGGCCCACAGAGCCTAAATTAATTACTCTCTGGCCCTGGAAAAGTTTTACAACCCCCTATTTTAAGCCCAATTCAAATACCAACTGCTCACAGAAGACTACCTGAATTCTTCGAGGTGGGAAAAAAAATTATCTTTTAAGTTTCTTCGTAGATTGAGTACAACTTTATTAAGTGCTTATTTCACATTGTTTTCTTTTCTTTCTGTATAAAATGTTCAGGCATGTTTCTTCAGGTCGTGACTGGACATGGTTTTCACATGCTGATATTATCAATAAATACATAAACATTCAGGGTCTACTTGCATATCAAGACTACTAACTTATAAATGTTAATATTAGCAGGTGACAGGTGGGGAGTTAGAATTCTTGAAATTGCTATGCATATCTGACATTTATTTAATCAGCGTTGTTAAAACTAGGCCTAGTAAATACTACTAATATGTGTTACATATTTTGGATTCAATAAAGTATATAAAATTGTTTATGAAACATCTGTATTTCTGAATGTTTAATTAATGATTTTAAATGGTTTTGAGCATATAAAAATCATAATTTAACAGTTTTAAACAGTGTAAAAATAGCAGAACCAGATGAAAAAATTCTGATAAACCATACAAGATACACTAACATAACATTAGAAGGAGACCAACTCATCAATGACATTGAAATCATATGATAGGGTGGTGAAGATGGACAGAGAACACTGAAAAAGGAGTAGGATGGTTGAATATGTGAACAATGAAACACCTTAGCCTTCTTCAAATGGAGGTACTGGATGTAAATAATCAACAAATTGTAATTGGGTTGGAAGGTGTAACATAGAAAATAATGTTCCAACTAAGAGATATTGGGGAAAGAGTTAACAACATCTAATAAATACATGAAATGCTGTAATGAAAGAAAGGCTTTACTTGGCCTCCTGTCTGAGACATCTACTCTCCTATAGAGCTGCTTACAGGAGACACATTCAAAGCAAAAATTCACAGAGAATATAAATAAGTGAACAATTCAGAAATGGCATTCACATCAGGGGCGCCAATATTCATTCACTGCCGTGAAACACCCCATATGGGTTTCAAGTATAAAGTTACATAAAAAAGAATGTGTTAATATTTTAATTACTGTTAAGTCTTGTTGCAACAGCATTTATTACTAGAGTGTCATTAGAGTTATTTGCCAGGCTATCTCTCCTGCTATGATTTTGAGGTCTCCATGAGCAGCTATTATATATTAATTATCTCTTTATCTTGTCCATTCATCTTCACAGAAAGTAGACTGCTAATACATATTTTTGAAATGAATGAAAGAATGAAAAAAAAAAAACTGAATTAATGAATTTTAAACGAATCTTTTTCCACCTCAATTTCAAACTGGGGTATGCATGACTGTGAGTGCATGAAGTTAACCAAGGCATACAATCCCACATGGTGCTCTTTTCCAAAGCTTCAGTTAAATAAAAAAATTTTTTTTGGAAACTAATGGCAGAAAGAAAACAATTATGAATTATCCAGAGTGTAAAATTTGCAATTATTCAGTCCTTGTGTGTTATTTTAGACTCAGCACTTACTAGCCATACTAATCTTTCTGAGCCTTGCCAGTACCAGGGAATGCTTATTTTAATTCATCAAGTAAGTAAGGAATGGATGGATGGATGGATGGATGGCAGGCAAAATAATTTTGAGCTTCCGTTTTAGAGTCAGGCATACATAGTTCAAGTTTTGTCCTCAACTAGTCTTCATTACTAAATAGAATCTTTGATCTTGGGCAAATTATTTTCTATAAACATTATTTTCCTCATCCATAAAATGGGTGTACTAATAGTATCTAACACCAAGAATTTTAAGAAATGGAAGAGCTAATCCACGTAAAGGATTTTTAGCATGGTACCTGACATGAAGTAAGTATTCAGTTCATTTTACCTTGGGAGTATTGAACAAGAAAATTCCTGATGAGGAGAGAGTAGTTACTAAACAATTGACTAATAAATAAAACAGTTTTCTTACAGCAGCAGCATTTTCATGTAATGTTAATGAATGCTTAACAGCCTTGGAGATGCGGCCAGCTAATGTCTGTGCAACTTATCAGGAAGGGAGTTCCAATAATCTGGTCCTTACAATGGCCCTCTTTTACTGGACTGAGGAAATTGCATAATTGCTATGTTGGACATTGCTATATAATGTTTCAATTATATTAAAGTAATTAATTGATTACTAGCAGGATTGGCCTTAATATTTGAGTAAACTTCTCTAAATATTATGATTCTCTGAGTGTTTGTTTTGTGAATTTTATATAATGAAACTTTTAAGGTAGTGGTTCAGAATTTAGATGACTCCAAAGAACACTTGCAAGAATAGCTATCTGTTTTAATGAAATAATATCAGCACTACTACTTTAGTCTCTAAAATTAAGAAACAAATACTCATTTAAGTTAAAATGTACTGAACAAGAAAACTTGCTTCTATTGTGAGAATTTTCTCTTTACCACTCCCTATATGGTTTTGTTTGAGATTAATTGGGAGAGATTAGTACTTGAAAAAATTTTCCAAAGAAGATACTTTATATTGCTAAAAGGAATTCAGCTAAGTTATGCTAGGTAACTGCATGCATCAGTATTAGGTAATAACAAAAAGTAATAAATGCAGAGTTCATGTTTCAGAAAGATGGAAATTTCATTAAGCCTGTATTTCCACTATCAATTATTAAATAAATTCACCTGAGTGTTTTCTTCTCCTAACCTATTCAAGAAAAAGCCTTCTCAGAGGAAGAACATGTTCTTTGTTATGCATGAGTGGATTTTGAAATAAAAAGCATTGAAGCCTTTTTATATGCTGAGGATTTCCTCGAGACTATATCTGAATAATTATGTCACAAGGCTTTTTGTTTTGAAAAAAAAGTTCAAATCTATATAAAGAGTAAGTAGAGAATAAAAGTATGTAAGAAAAATTGAAAATGATTTTTATTGTTAGATTTCTAATAACCATCTAGTACAATTTTGCATTCCATGGTCTTTATATTCACTTATCATTTTGAAGTAATGTAAATATTAACTCTCTCCTGATTAGCCACATCACCAGTGAGTTTTCTTGTTCTGAGCACTGTCTCTTAGAGAGGAATTTCCTTATGAGAACTCAATAGACAAATAATAGAAGCTGAGAACAAATCTTGAATTTTGATCTCCCATTTCCCAGCATTGAAAGGCTTCTCTGTTGATGTACTACCATCAAATACTTGTACGAAAATAAATAAAAAAATAAAAGACACAGAACATTTATTTCAAAATAAAAGGGATTCTGCTATCTCTTTTTTTGGGTCAGTACCAGCACATAATTAAACATATTTGCATTTACATTCATCTGTCTATAAAATTAAAGAGCAGGAACAATACATCCTCAAGTAAATGAAAGAGTTATTTGATAGCATGTTTACTCATACGATAAGATAGTTAATATGTTCCTAACATATTGGGCCTTTAGGTAAAGCCAAACAATGAAGTAAAGAATAAAGAAAAATACAGTTGCTCCCACCTCTTTGTTCTTATTGCTTTTAAGTTAAAGAGTTTGACTCCTGCCATATGTGACTCCTGCCATTAGCTCATTGTCTTACGGATCTTTGGTTTGATTGTGAACTCTCAGGGCAAAGGGGCATTATCTTAATCTCTTTAAATTTTTAGAGCCTAGCACAATTCCTAACATGTGGTAATAAATTGTGAGGTCTTTAGTAGATTCCACATCACCAAAGCTTGTACTGCAGATGTCTCCACAATCACAAGGCATGTAGTAAAATTACCTTATATGTTTATGGGATGCTTCATAATTGTTTCTATGAAGGAATGGTAAAAATTCATTTTTTTGTAAAGCTGTGTATAAAATAAAGGCCCTTTTATGACTTAAGTGGTTCACTTATAATTCTATAGTAGGTCTTTTTCATAACTGAGAACTCCGGTGTTCAGTAATATTCTTGAGGAAATGATATGTTTTCAGTAATAAAGAAGATAACAAGAAGCTTGGCATGTGCTGTTACCAAGCAGGAAACTTTTTTTCTCCCCTCTTCACTTGGTTAACTCCTATTCCTTCCTCATATCTCAGTTCAAATGTCATTTTTTTTTTCAGCGAAGCCTTTTCTGAACTTCCTGACAAGGTTAAATTCTCCTGTCAGACAATCTCTTCGCATCGTGTATCTCTCGCTTATCTGAGTTGCCATTTTTCATCTTATCGGGGTTATTATTTGTTTGATGCTTGTGTCCCTTCTTCTTTTGTATCCTCTCGGCATAATAGATGGCATGTAGGAGGCACTCTGTCAATAGTTAATAAATCAGTATCTGCTCAAAGAGCAGAGGAACCTGTGAAGATCCAGGTTCTTCACATAACTAAAGCCATAGCCTCCCCCCAAAATTCTGAAAAGAACCAGAACATTCAAAGACAACATATTAAAAGAAAATATAGTCCCATCCATCTGCCCCATGGGATCTAAGCCCCTTCTCAATTAGAGGCAGAGTGGGCATCACAATCCCAGAAACCTCAGCATTGCGGAGTGAACAATGGACTAGAGTAGACTTATTATTCTACTATAGACTTATTGTTGTTTTAGCAATGGCATAACTTTTATCATTGATGTGGAGGCAGTGGCACAAGAGGTTAGAATGCAAATTACAATGTAAACTATAATCCATGCTTAGTGGCAATGCTCCAATATGTGTTCATCAGTTGTAACAAATGTAGCACACTAATGAAGGATGTTGTTAATGTGGGAAAATGTGGGAGGGGTTGAGGGTGGGGCATATGGGAATCCCCTACATTTTTTATGTAATATTTATGTAATCTAAGTATATTTTTAAAAAAGTATATATATATATATATGGATGTATATATATATATATGTATATAAAAGAAAATAATCACTTATTTTGAAATATAATGCATGCTTTCAGACTGAAGAAGGACTGCTAAGTTTTGGAAACATTTTTAGATGAATCACATTGTCCAAATGCATATTGACCATTTTTATTTATTCAACAATAAACTATAACACTTTGTTTGCTCAAGATCAATTCCAAAATATCGATACCTAAGAAATGTGGGAAAGGAATATCTTAGTGTATGCATTTTACAGAATATTAAGCAAAATAAAATATATTGTTTCCTATGCACTTCATGATTATCTCCAGTTTTAATTAAGAATACTCCAGTGCAGTGAACTTTAAGCTTATGATGTGGGGGAAAGAGCTAGGACTTTAGAGTCTGTCTGGGTGGGTTCATAACCACATGTTAGCTTTGCTTTCTTGGGAAAATCCCCTAAACTTTCTAAGCCTTTGCTTTCTTATTCTGAAAATGAGAATAACAATAATAGCTTTTAGCAGAAATGCTGTAAGGATTAAATTAGATCTTTTCAATGAAAGACAGTATAGAGTCTAGCGTACTATGGGTACTCTATAAGTATTAGTTCCATTTTTAATACTTTCATAACAATAATAATTTCTCAAAAGTTGCTTTTCTCTATTCAGCAAACATTGTTTTAAGTCTCTTAAAATATATAGGCTACTTGAAGAAAGATAGATGCTAATGAAACTGGGTCTTTGTAATTAATATACTAGCATATACCATTTTTGGAGTGATTCCTGTGTGTCAAAGAGTTTATCTCATTTAATCCTTACAAAAATCTAGAGTTATAATTCCAAGTCCCTTGGGGGAAACTGAGTCTTAAGGTACAAGCCTGTCCCCAATCTCACAGACATTAACCTTGTTTAAGTAGAATTCTGGCCAATGTGACATCCTAGAGCTGGGTTATAATGTATCATGTTCAATCAAGTAAAGTTACGTGACCTAAGTAAAAATGCCTGCTGTTTATTATATCTACACAGTTACTTTCCTGAACTCGACAGCAATTTTTGTTGGACTTTTAATATTTTTAAAGCACTAGGATTTGAAGTCATCAGGGCATAGGTTTTAATCCCAGCATGGCCATTTATTTGCTGTGAAACCTTGGCCAATCTATAGTTTCATCTGTATAATGATGTTTATTCATAGGGTTACGGTTAATTTATTGAGATATTGTATGAAAGTACTTAGCATAGTGCCTGAGACATAGATAGTCCTCAAGAAATGTTTATCTTTAATAATGTTATAGCATCTTTGGTTTATATCTCCCATAAAAAAAGTTCCTGATCAAGTATTTGCCATAAATAACAATATAATACATAAAAAAGATATAACTATACACATCTACAGTCACTTAAAATGAAAACTTTATATCACAAGCCCTTCAAAAAGGATTCCATAGCACTGTATATATATGTGTAGTTCATAAAATATGGGACTCTAAAGCATTTTTTAGGAGGTCCCAGGGATTGAACCCAGGACCTCATATATGGGAAATAGGTGCTCAACCACTTGAGCTGCGTCTGTTCCCTAATGCATTTCAAATAGTATTTCTTGGAATTTCAAAGGCATGTGTGGCTAGTTTAGCCTTTTGTAAACATAGTGTAGAATGTCTGAAATAATACCTGTTTTTGTTTTTGACAAATTTCTTTGGATAAACAGAAGCACCAACAATAAATCCAATGACATAAGATGCAAACTTAGTGTAAATCTTTTGATATAAACAGTCTATATAGTCTGTCTATATAGACAATAAAATGGCCACCACAGATCATAAAATAGTCTGTGTATATTTGAAATGCTCAATATATGAGGAGTGAAAGTTTAGATGTGGATCTCTTGAACCCAGTCCTCTCGTTGCTCTTCACGCTTGGCTTCTCCTTGCCTTCTTTTCCATTATTTTTATTAAAAAAGAAGTCATAAATGGAAAGCATAAAAGGCATTCATGGAAGGATGAAAAGGCACTACTTTGCTTTAGTGGTAATGGTGGGGAAGGAGAGAAGAGCATAAGAGCTACAAATCTTTCTTCTCCTTTCCGTTTCTCTGAGACTGTGCCCAGGACTTGTTCATGCAACACTACATTTTGATAGACATATTTGGTTATATGGTAGAAAATCAATAAATGAGAAAATTGAATCAATAGGGAAGAACAGTGGGATGTTTATTACGGAATACCAAAAGAGAGGGTAGATAGATAAAGTGATTTATTTGGCTACATTTAGCTTAAAAGAAATACTATTTGAGATGCTTAACCTTCAAGCTCCAGGGTTACAAATACAGATGACTATAGATAAGTCAAATAGGAAACCAAGCAGCTTAGGACTATGGCAATTTGGAGGCCGTGTACTCTCTCCAAAGGTGTGAGGCAGCTCCAGCAGATTGCTGCTATGAAAGTGGATTCTTATGTAAAAATTCTGTTTTAAGTTTTAGGAATTAATTAAATTACTTTTTAAACACTGGAAAATCCAAACCAACACAATCAAACCACATGTTGTGAAATAGTAGGGTCCGTGGACTGAAGTCTAAAACAAACTTTCAGACTGTGTATGTAGAAATTAACGTCAAGAGAAGGTAAAAACTGTATAGAAGTCACAGAGCTCTATCATGGTGGGACAGAGACAAGGACTTAATTCATTAGACTCTAGTAGTGCCCAGTCTTTTCTCCACCATACCAGGCTACTTCCTGATGATTGTTGACCAAAAAGCTCTGTATAATGAGATAGTAATTTTCTTTGGCAAGAAGTCCACCTTGGGGAAATGATTTTACCTTATAATTTGACTGATTAAAATTTGGAAGAAATTATCACAAATTAAAATTATTCACAACATGCTTTGAAGAAAGATATTTTCCATAGCCCAGATTCAACTTGACAATACTAGGATCTTAATACCCCAAACTGTGTTTCATTCTAGTTCTTACCACCTGCCCTCACCAGTGCACACAGAGAAGTGCTCCATCAGTGGAAATACTCTGGATCTTTACCTGTTAGCAAAAAGCAAAAGCAGTTGTTTTCCCCAAGAAGCAGGAAGCACGTTTGCTAAAAGTTGCTCTTTGATATGGGAACATGAAATGGTAAAGAATTCAGAGTTGTCAGAAAGATAGTAGTGAAAAAGAAAATTTCTAAAAGATGAAACATGTTAAACAGAAACTAGGGTATGGCATCTTTAACAGAATACAATATAGAAATAAATATGATTGAGTTTTTTTGTCTTTTCTGATAATGTTATTTACATTTAATTACCTATAAGGTCATTATATGTAACAGAAGATTATTGATCCAAGAATCTAAATATTCCCACTCATCCAAACCATGAATATCTGGGTAAACTATAAGTGTTCAATTGTTGATATTACAGAGGCTGCAATATCTGTGATTTGGGTAAGGTGCCATGAATTGTAATAGATCAAAATCAACTCTGTAAGAGGTTATTTCAGGTAATGAAAACCTCATAAATATCATGGAATAAAGGTTTTCCACTGCAAAAATAGAGAAACTCCAGACTTAGAAATAAGAAGCAAGAGAGATCCAGCAACACTGACAGATGTTTCCGGAGAGCTGTTGCATTATCTCTCCTTTGGTGACTGCAGATGTTGTTATGCTAGGTCCTGATGCTAAGCAGTTTGGGTTCTAGGTGAGCAACAATTTTGAAAATTATATATTATAGTTGTATCATGCTCTTTTTAAACAATTTTAAAGAATTATAGTGTGTGTTTAAAATTCTGATTTTTTTATGTAAAACTTTATAACCATGTGTATTAGTCACCCAAAGGGATGCTGATGCAAAATACCAGAAATCTGTTGGCTTTTATAAAGGATATTTATTTTGGGTAGAAGCTTACAGTTTCCAGGCCGTAAAGTATAAATTACTTCCCTCACAAAAATCTGTTGCCATGTGTTGGAGCAAAATGGCTGCCGAGCTCTGCAAGGGTCCAGGCTTCCTCTTCCTCTTAAGGCTCCCAGCTTCTTCCAGTATCAGCTGTAGGCTGGGATAAGTGTCATCTCTCTCCCGGGCCTCGTTCCTTTCCAGGCTCAGCTGCTCTGCTCTCTCCACAAGGCCAGATGTAAACTATGAGGCAAATGGCTCGTCTCTCTTCCTGGGGCCTTTGCTGTGTCTAATGGAGCCTTCTCTCTTTCCTCATGTATCTGCTTCTCTGTGTATTTACTTCCCGGGGCTCCAGCATTAAAACTCCAACTCCTCCGCCATGTCATTTTCTCTGTGAGTCCCTGCCCAGCAAAAATATCTATTTTTGGAATTCATAAGCAATATCAAACTGCTACACCATGTAAAATGTATTACTTTTACCATTCCCCCTCCAACTTTTGTGGATTTTATATAGTAATATTTTTTTCCATTTTAAAGTAAGCCAGTTTTCAAGCAAAGAAATTTGATAACAGACATAAGTCAATTGATTTACATGATATCTTTATACATTAACTAATTTTATCTTGTGGGTAAAAGGTATCTTTGATCATTATGTTCATTTGGAGTTTATAAATCCAGTCTCTTTTCTAGCTCAGGTATTTGCACAT
>JAQZBX010024192.1:0-30355 GCA_029593785.1 Cabassous unicinctus
GGGCATGATTAAGTTATGATTAGGGATTTGATTGGGCCACATCAGCAGGGTGTTGAGCCCCACCCCTTTGTGGGTGGGGTTTCAAAGGTAAAAGACATGGAAAAGGACAGAGTTGGAGTTTTGTTTTTGACATTGGAGTTCTGGTGCTGAGTGTTAATGCTGGAGCTTAGGGGAGTAAGGACACAGAGGACCTTGGTCATGAGTAAGGAGAGAAGGCTCCAGGAAAAGAGATGAGTCATTTGCCTGATGGTTCACAGCTGGCCTTGTGGAGAGCGGCAACGCCTAGAGAGCCTCATCGTCTACTGCTGATCTTGTGGAGGAAACAGAGGATGTGAGCCCTGAGAGAAACGCAGCCCCGGGAAGAGAGGAACCCAAGAAGCCTGAGTCATGGCAAACGTGGGCAGCTGTCATGCAACGTGGCAACAGACTTTGGTGGAGGAAGAAACTTAGGCTTTATAGCCTGGTAACTGTAAGCTTCTACCCCAAATAAATACCCTTTATAAAGACCAATAGATTTCCGGTATTTTGTATCAGCACCCCTTTGGCTGACTAATACATCGCCTTAAACTGTTTTGGTCTGCGAGAGGTATGCCAATATCTCATATTAATATTGATGTATTTCTCCATGCAGTTTTTTTGTCATTTTTGTTATGTTTAAAGTGTTGCTTTGTCTCCACTGTGACTTGTTGTCTTCAGCATTATAAAGTGTCTGTTTTTGTTTTATTTAATTCTGTTTTTTTCTTGAGGTTTTAACTTTACCTATGTCAAGGTCATTACTCTTGTATACCTTTTCATATCTTTTTATTTTTTAACCTTATGTATTTTTTTGCTTTGTTTTGTTTTAGGTAAGTGTTTTTAGATAATATAGAGTATAATAAAGTTGGATTTTGCTTTGTTAGCAACCTGTAATTTTTTTTTTCTTTTAATGGGTAAGATAAAGCCCTTTACTTTTATTAACAAGACCAAATTTTTGGCTTGATTTAGTTGCCCCTTATGTTTTTGTTATTGTTGTTACATTTTTTCATACTTAGGGTTTGTTTAAAAATTGTTATTCTGTTGGTTAGCTTTATGATTATCTCTCTCTCTTATAACTACTGCTTTTAAATTTCCTATGTTGCTATAAGGGAAATGCAGATCAAAACCACAATGACGTACCATTTCACACCAACTAAAATGGCTACTATTAAAAAACTGGACATACGTTTTGGAGAGGATGTGGAGAAATAAGAACCCTCATACATTGTTGGTAAGAATGTAAAGTGGTGCAGCTACTATTGAAACAGTTTAGCGGTTCCTCAGAAAATTACGTATGAAATTATTATATGATGCAGTAAACCCACTTCTTGGTATCTACCCCCCAAAATTGAAGGCAGGGGCTTGAACAGATATTTTCACACTGATATTCACAGAGGCCTTACTCAAAATTGCTAAAAGATGGAAGTAACCTAAATAAACAAATAAATGGGTAATCAAAATGTGGTATATACATGCAATGGAATATTACTCAGCCACGAAAAGGAATAGGGTTCTGATACATGGACAACATGGTTGAAACTTGAAGACATTATGTTGAGTGAAATAAGATAGACATAAAAGGAAAAATATTTTAAGCTTTGATATGAAATTTTAGAATATGCAAATTAATAGAGTCAGAAACTAGATTATAGGTTAACAAAGGCTGTAGTGGGTGTAGGGAACGGGGAATTAATGCTTAATTAGTATAGAATTTCTATTTGGGCTGATGGAAAATTTTGGCAGTGAATGGTGATGAAGGTAGCAAGAATTGTGACTATAATTAACACCACTGAATTATATATTTGGAAGTGATTAAAATGGAAAATTTTAGATTGTATATGTTACCACAATAAAAAATTAAATAACCATAGAACTGTACAATACAAAGAACCTTAATGTAAACTATGGACTATAATTAATAATATAATTATAATAATATTGTTTCATCAATTGGTACAAAGATACCATGCTAATGCAAATAGTTATTAACAGAGAAGCTATTGTTTGAGTGGGAGAAATAGGATCTCACTACTTTCTGCATGACTCTTCTGTAAATTTACAATTTCTTTTAAGATTTTTCAATCACTGTTCTCCTGGTTTTTAAAATATATTTTCATATTTTTATTTTTTGAACATATAATTATGCCATCTTTATTGCTGTGCTTTAGTGTTATATATACTAAAACTTCCTGCCACAGATTATATGGAAGTTTGTTTTAAGATATTTCTTGATTGTTTGAAGTTTATTCTCTAGGAGATTGGTTAGGAACAAGAGAACAATGTTTTAGAATATACATGTTATTAACAATAATTATTAGTCTCTGGCTTTTATATTTGTGAAGTCAGTTTGGTTGAAATAAAATTTTTGATTCACATTTTCTTTCCTTGAGTACCTTAAATATTTTGCTCCATTGTGTTTTGATATGAAAGTTGCTGTAAGGATTTTCTTTCTGTTATAAGAGACATACTTGCTTTGATTGATATAACTATATGTCAGCAATTTAAGTAGAATAAATAACAGTTTTGGTTGTTCTCTTCTGGGACCACTTTCTCAGGTATAGAGTAAGCCCTATCAATATGAAGTTTCTTTTTATTACTACTTCGATTTCTTCAGGAAAAAAAAATGTATATTAACACGCATATGTATTTGTTTTTTTAATTCTTTTTATTTTTTATTATATACATGCATTCTATAAATTTTTCTTTCAAACTGTTTTCCTTAAGTGTATCAATCTTTTTACTTTGTTGATTTTTTAATTCTTGGCAATCTTTCTTTCTTTTATTATATTTTCTATGGTGTCCCTTCACTTTGGTGTTCCTTCTAGTTTAATCTTTATTCATGAAATAACCGTGGGTTTTTTGGTAAATCTTTCTATTTTACATTCTGTCATTGCTTATCCCTTTTAGTTTTGAAAGTTATTCTTTCTGATTTACAAATTCTCTCATATCGTCTAAAATGTTCTTAATTTCTTTTAGTTCATTTAGAGTTCATTTGCTTTATATCCATATTTTTCTCTCATGCATTCACTGACTTAGAATTCAGTTCATTATTTATATATTTTTCATGAAGTTTAATTATTCTTTGTTTAGTTGCTCATCTTGAAATGAAATGGGTTTTCTATATTTTTATAAGAAGATTCTGGCTAGAGTTGGGGATTAGGCCACTATAATTTTTTAGTTTAATCATGCTTATGTGATTCATTGATAATTCTGAAATCTGCCTCCTGTGGACACACTTTCTTCAGTATCTGAATAATTTAATACTTTCGGTCCAGGGTTGCTACCATGCTTGATTTGGATTCTACTATTACCAATTTTTACTTAAGGTTGGTTCTGTCCTGCTGAAATGGAGTTTAGCTGGGAATGACAACGACCCTTAAAGTCTTAGGTCTGATTTTCCAGTGACCCCTCATGGATACCAACTGTATGTTTTAGTTGCTGGCAATTCGCAAACTATGATCTCTTGGAAGTGATAGTGACCAGTTTTTATTTCCTATCTTTGTGAGAACAAGAATGTGAGAGAATAAAACAAGATTTCCCAGATTTTCTAATATTTTATGTAGCAATCACATATTTTTATATTCCTATTAGAATGTGCATCAATCGATTAGCCTACAATCCTCATCAGGCTTGACTATGTCAATGTCTTCTATGTCTTCATACAAGTCTGTAATAGTAATAATAGGAGTTACTCTTAAGGGATTGTTACTGGACCAGTCTTAGAAATCACTGTTAAGTTAACTATAATAAGTATATTGTAGCATGTACAGTTTTTTGTCTTCAGTTCATCCAATTGCATATCCTCTTAAGTCAGCTATAATATTTCCTTATTTCTCCATTATTTAAATGGAGAAATTATTTTAATATGAAATATGTATTATTTAATTAAAAGCATAATTTTAAAGAGGCATACTAAACAACTACAAAAATATAAAGGTAGCATACAGTTCGTCAGGGTTAACTTTCAGAATTCTATACTTTCATAAAAGAATGAAATATAATGGAAGGGTGACAGCCTTTTAAATTGAAACCAATAGGTCATATGAAACTAAGAAAGTTTATATTACATTTCTAAGCAAAGTTCTGTCACATTAGAATAAACAAAGTTGGCATAATGAAAATTCTGTTCTCAAATGATTTAAGATTATAATGGATTATTCTAGACTATATTTGTTTGTTGCTTGATATATATATATTTTCAAATTGGTAACTTAGAACTAATTTTCAATTGGATTCTGGCCAAATTGGCAAGGAAATGCATTAAAAATAAAAGCTTTACTGTTCATAATGCCATATCAAGAAGATTGATTTGCACAACATTTCTTATAGGCTAAATAAATGTTAAAGGTGCATAGTCCACACAACTGCCTCAGGTAAAACACTGCCAGAATCATTCATCTAACCAGCAATAAATCTAGCTAGCATAGGTTAAAAGAAATTCTGTTGTTAATTACCCATGGTTCTACAAATGATTCTGAATAAAATTAATTTTAATTATAAGAGATAATTTCTTTTGGGCATTAAATTGGATGCAATTTTAACATACAATCTCTTTTGTTTCAGAAAATAAAAAATATTAAAAGTAAAATGGCATATGGTATATATTTTTTCAATCACATAGGTATGACAGCATGTTTATTTTACTTTAATGGTTATGACATCTCATCAGTGAGCAAATGGAGTGAAAACATGTAAAGATTTTCAGAATTAAGTTATGTTTTTTCTTCATAAGAAAACAATTTATTAAGTATTGGACTGTTCGACCATATAGGTTTTCCTTATCTTGTGTGGCTAACTTGATTCTAAAGTCCTTGAAGGCAGGCATGATTTTAAAAAATGATATGATAATTTCATATATAAATAACTATAAGTAAAAATGGAAAAGCTCTTATTATTTTACCTGAAAACTATACAGTGTAAACATTTCCGTGGAATGTATTTTCTGATTTTTTTTCTATGCATGCAAAAGTTTTGTATTAACACAAAATGGGACATGATTATACTTACTGTTCTACATATTTTTCTCTTATTTAACAATACATATCCATGTCTTTGCATGTAAAAAAGATTCCTAAATATTTTAAGAGATATTGTTGTAAGTTAGTACGTGAAAAGACCATAATTTAGAACTAAATCCCTAATGGCAACCTAAATTGTATTCAGAATTTTGCTATTACAAAAAAAAAAAGCTGTGTTTAACATACTTGTAGATATGTTTGTCAAACTGTGTGATTTTTTTTCTGAATGAAAAGTTTTTAGAAGATTTCCTCAGCAAAGGGTTATGTGCATTTCAAATTTTGCTAGTTGTTAAAAAGTTGGCCCCCAAATTATTTGTATAAACATAGGCACCCACTAGCTCAGTATGATAGTGGCTTTTTTCCTCACCCTGTCATCAATATTGGTTTTTGTCAAATTTTTTCATTTCTATGTACAAAGAAGATGTCTCATTTTTACTTGAATTGCTATGATTAATAAAGAGTTGAACATTTTTTCACAATTTGTTTTAGGCATTTTCTTTTCTTCCTCATAATCTGTCCTTTGCTTAGTGAATTTTAGAAGTTATTTTATGTTATTCATATTTACATATAAAATTTCATTGTCACTTTGGACTTTGCTTTTTCGCTTTAATTAATGTCTTTGGCATTAGAGAATCTCATTTTCTACATTTTTCCTACATAATGTCATGCTATGTAAGGACTTTTACAGCCCCAAATTATAAAGCTATTCTGTATAATTTATTTAATTACTCTTATAATATTTTTCAAATTATTAACTTTAATTTATCTGAAATTTATTTTTTGTGGTGCTAGGTAGGAAGCAATTTTAATTTATATTCTCCAAATAGCTCCAGAATATTTTAATGAATAATATAGACTATGCGATATTAGGAATATTTATTTATCAAATCCAATTGACCCAAATTGAAAAACAGCAAAATTTTGAATATCTGCTAAGTGATCTTTGGTTGCTTATTTTGGACGCAGGTGTAGTTTATTATTTTATTTTAATGACTGACTATGGTAAAGTAAATTGAGTTTAAATAAGCTTAAGTAAGACAAGCATGAGAAAGTTTCAGCTGTTTGGAATTATTGAAAGTTAAAGAATCAGAATCCAAAAATTGCTGTAAGAATAGAAAATGATAGGAATTTAAGTGACTATTTTAAATTCAACCTAGCAATTCCAACATCTTTTGTGGTCCAAAAGAGTATATTATTAATTCCTACCTTCAAGGATGTTACAATTTACTTAAAATCATAATAATACCCTACACCCAAGTTAAAAAGATTAAATATATTTGTTAAAATAATGTATACTAATATTGCTGATGTATGCCAAAAACTAAAATAAAGGTAAAATAACTTAGTCAAATGCATATTGTTTTAAAGTTTCTGATAGCAAGTAAATATAAGGCTTCCTAATGAATTTGCTTATTGTGCTTCCATAATATATTTTAGTACATTATTCAGGCTTTAACCCATATTTTTATATACTCAAGTAGATATATGCAGACCTATATGGGGATTTACAGATGAATATTTATCAATAATACTAGCACAAAATATAAGACTCTCTTTGATTTAACTTATTCTTCTGTAGTTTAATAATCATCAAAAAATACCTATTGCATTTATACAGAAGACACTTGGAACATACTCCTTAAAGTATACTAAACTTATTTACAACATGAACTATTTGGGGAATAAATATCATTTTTTCAGAGTTTTTCTATCAGAAATATTTCCTCAAATTATTTAATTAGCTCTACATTTTAGAGACCATGATCTAGACTATTTTCCCATTTTTGTCTCCCACCTATGAAACTTTATTTCTATGGTGATTACTTTTAAACTAAAACCATGTTTGTAGGACTGTATGTCTTCACATGAAAAAATAAAACAAAGCCTATGATAAGGAAGTTTTATCTTCTTTTTCGTCTTGCACTTTTATACTGTTGATAATATGATGATATAATGGAGTTCATCATCAGCCTAAATCAACTTATGTGGATGGAAGTTAATGACAGAAAAATAATGTATCACAGAGTTCTTTGTGTTCTACTACTAAATGTGAAAAATAAATTGCATTATACTTTTCAGTTTCAATAATGTTGGTTATGATTTCTCTGAGTAAGCATAACTTTGCTTAGTAACCATAAGGCAGACAGTTGCTGTCAACCTAAGGCAGCCACTGAATCTTTCTATATGCTACAAATATCCGAGCCATCCTTAAGTTGATTCTAACATCTCAGCTTTCAGAAAATGAATGATTACATCTTCATACCCTTTCTCTTTGGCTTTATAGAATGGGCTGAATTACTTAATAGGTCTTGTTCTGCCCTTTGAATTTCCAGTCTGAATTTTCTGCTGAACTATCTAGAGTCTTAAAAATAAATTTTCAATGAAGTCATAGCCTACATTTCTCATTGAACTTTTATACAAATGCCACAATGTCCTATTATATAAAATTATTTCAAAACATAATGTTACATATACTCTTACCCTTTAGCTTTCCACTTCAGTGATTCCTCATTGCCATTGTTATGAATTTCAGAGACACAGTCAAATGGGCATGACGGAATTAAGAGAAAAACAATATTAGACTTCATATAGTTCTTTTTCAATACTGAGCAATCACCGTTTTTGAAAAAATGAGAACAGATTTTGATGATGGTTTTATCCTTTCAATAGTACTATTTCAGAAATAATTAGTCCAGCTTTGTGACAGAAAGCATATAATCAAGTAATAAAGCAAGGTCTGACACTAAGTAATGAAGTTCTGGAAATAAAATGGTGGTAAGATGAAATCCATAATATTTAACTGCATTACCCAATTTTATGTGTCAAGGTATATTGGCATTTCTTAAGTGTGAGTTACCTATATTTGAAATTATGTGGACAAAATATTATCTAAATTGCCTGAAGAAAATGTGATAAAAACAGATTGTATAATAATGTAAAAGAGGGAAAAATATGCAGGAGTCATACATCCTTAGCTGTGGACATGACATTGGAAACAATCTCAACCAACTGTATCATAGTAAAATTAGGAAATTATACCACAGCGAAAGAAATAAATAGCATAAGTCAACTTATTTTAAGAACTAGACCGAAAAACTAGTGCTCTTTATCATATCAGCAAATTACTAACCCAATATCATGTGGGAGAAAAGATTATCTAGTTTTTATTTCTCAACGCCGTTATCTAATAAAATATCCAATGGCAATTTTTAAATTCCTGTTGGTTTATAAAGTGTTAATATAATATGAAATAATAAATTTTCCCCTGTAAATTTTGAAGCTAATTTTATGTTTCTGTTTTATATTCTTGGAATATTGAGATTAGGAAAAGATTTACAGGCTCATTCCATATGACAATGGGCACAGCTGATCATGATTTCCAGAAATGCTAATGTGTCTAAATTAAGACACAGGTTATGCTTCTACCACAGTAAATATATGGCAGGGGCGACAATGAGACCTGTAACTTTTTGTTGTTGTTGTTAAGGTCATGATTTATAAAATGAAGGTAACAAGACTCTTCAATATTATAAACAGATTAAAGGCTAGTACATTTTAGATCATTTGCCAAAATACAAATGTACTCTTTGTAGGGTCCTAAGTGAATAATTTGAAGAAATTAGGTTCCAAGAATTCTAGTATGTGTAGCTATATACTGTGTAGAAGTATACATCAGTATATCCATACACAAGTAGAGATGAAAAGAAGCCCATCTTAAAGAATTGTGACAAGGCTGACTGACAACAGCTGTGGATTCTTTTTAAAAGGGCTAACTTGAAGATAAATTTTGTTTCAAGCTTCAGAGGAACTAAGTCGACTTTGGTAATGAAACAGTGGAATGATCACAACATGCTGAATTCCATAAATTAAAAACTATTGACTTATGCAACACATGATAAAAATACTCTTTACACTGTAGAAAATCAGAATGTATTTTTGTAAGTTTCTCTAGTGTTTTCTGTGGAGGAAAGAAAACAATTTTATCAGTTTCCAAAAAAAAAATGGATATATCCCAACATGAAAGATGCACTTGTACAAAGAAAATTCAAAAGAAATGAAAAGAAAATAAACGAGAATAAAGTTTGATATTGATAAAGTAAAAAATAGGGTAAAAGAATTAAAAAAGACATAGAATGTGTAGAAGTGAGCAATGAATGATCTCACTTCCAGTTGAAACCATGATTTTTGATACAATATGTATACAACTAAATGCTTCCAATCACAATGTGTTTTCAGGGGGAAACAGCATCTTTTGAGTTATTTAATGCATATACCACTCTTAAAGTCACTAATATAGTCTGTTGTGAATGTCCAGTTTGTCAGACCAAGGCTCATTTTCACAATAGTCTCTTCCCACTATAATGTTGTATTATTACTCTGCACTCTGAAACTCTTCTGCACTGATTGAAGAAAAGATGTGTTCTATACCAGTGAGAGGCAGTGGCAGCAATCTCTCATTTTCTTTCTCCAAAATCTCAAAATTTTGCCCTTAAAATTTTTTTTTACATAAAGAAAGAGCTGGAAAAGCATCTGATTTAAAAGGAAGTAAGGCCCTTATTTAAAGAGGACAATTACTTGAACTACAACATTAAAATAACACAACAGTAAATTCTGTCCTCTTTAGCTTATCCATTCATGAGGAGATTTTTGGAAAGTAATTCAGATGGCTACACTGAAAGGCAAGTTAGGCCAGTAAACAGTGTGTTCCCTGCACTGCTACTGGACTGGGTCTCTTTGAGTGAAGAAGAAACCCATTCCACAAATATTTCTTGAAGGAATCTTTAACATACTCATCATTGTTCTAGGTTTATAGAAGTGAACAAAACAAATACAGTCTCTCCCCTCCCTAAACTGGAGATAGCATTCCAAATAAAACTAAATAATTATTCATTTCACAGCCATGGTAAGTATGCTAGAGAAAAATAGAGAGTGCCATGAGATCAGATAAGAGTGGCACCTTTGAGAAGTTAGAGCCAGTACGTGACTATGGCCCAAATCTGTAAAGGGGAAGGTGAATTCTCAATAAGGGGTTATAAAGAAAAAACAGAAATATCAGGGAGTAGGAGGATGGAGAGACATAAGAAGAGAGGATTTTAGAACAAATCATGGAAAGATTTTTTATACTTGCTTATCAGAATGTATATTATGTAACCCTGAGTATTGTTAATTCAAGTATTTACTCAATATTTGTGCAGCCCTGAACTAGATACCATGTCAAAATACAGTTTTTCAGTCTTGTCCCCATGCACCTAATCCCCCTATATTTGAAGTATATAACAAATTATTTTTCAGTTGTTGACTTTGTTGATGCCCATACTACTACAAATAATGAATCCTACTTTAAAAGGTGTATTTTAAGGGATCCAAAAGAAGTCAGCATTATTAGCTTTCAAGAAAGAAGAAAGTATGGAAAATCAAGTATTTTCATGGTCTTTTAGAAAGCAATGCTTTATGTTGAAACTATTCACTATTGACAGGTAAGAAACAATATTTAATCATTTTGAAGGAGAAAAAAACTTCAGTCTGCCCTTTTCTGGAATTCTTACTTTACTACCATGTAAACAGTTTGGGTAAAAATTCACTATCTTGAAGTTGTTGAAAATCTTTAACATTTCTTCCTGTTTCTCTCAGAGCTTTCATCTATGAGGTCTTTGAGGATAATACATTTTTATGAATAAGCACAGACGGGTCATTGAAAAAATTCCAACCCATTCCCAAAAGAAAGTCTAGAAAGCATGGATAATCCTACCCCATACATAGAAGGCAAGACCGTCAACATTATGGATAAAACAGAAGAAAGTGAAATCTACATATTTTAGTAGTTTGAGATATTCAGTAATCTGACTGAAGATATAGACTAAAACAACTTTTCACTTTTTTTTAATGGATACTCCAAGAGGGAAAAATAATTACTCTCATACGATTTTCCTGTGATTAAAAAGAAAAAAATCTTGACAAAGAAATGAAAATTTGCTGGTTCCAAATCATAGACTTCTCTGGTTTTGCATGATAATTGCATGCTAACCCTTGTTTTTATTTTTTGTTATCTTTTTCCTTTCATATTTATTGATACAAAGAATTGGCTAAGTTTAAACCAAGTCTAGACTTATTGATTGCAGCTTGCCATTTAATTGTATATTCTGTTTCATAGTAATAACAGGAAAGCATCTAAAATGTTTGTATGAAGGGTGTCATGTATAGCAAATATACATGATGGATGGATTATGTACTAGGTTTTTAAAAGTATTAGCTAACCTACTTACTAAACCACTTAAAAAATATTTTTTTAAATCTTAGGATACAGGGAGAAGAGGAAGATTAGAGAGGAGCAAATGCTGTATTGATTCTTTTTAAAAGTTAGGGAGAGTGTTCCCAAATAACTTAGAAGAATGACATCAATACTTAATAAAATAATGGAAAAGATATTCAGAGAGGAAATGTTAAGTCCAGAGGCAATAAAATAAAAAACAATAAGACATATGATTTTTCAGGTGAAAATTATGACAGGTTATCAATATTCACTCCCAATAGTATTTAAAAAAAAACAAAAAAAAAACTAGCAAGTAGAGGAGAGCAAAACAGTGTGTATGTGCATATACTCCTCAGTTAAGAAATGAGGTCTAGAAAGATCTATGACTTTATTAAGTATTCTCAAAGTCATATTCAAGTACGCCTACTCTTATCCTAACTAGCATTTTTGTTTCACACTCAGCTTTAATTCTAATCTTCCCCCAATGAACCTTAAATATTCCAAGCAAGTTAGAGAGTCCTTGAGAGAAAATACATAAGGAGACATATTCAGTACAATATTAAATTTCACTATAGGTTTCTGGAAGCAATCTCCTATCTAAATCTAGGGGCAATGTAACATAAACATATGGATTTAGAGTTAAGGTTTGGAGTTAAGCGATATGGGCTAAATGCTGGGCCCTCTAATATTCTACATCTATCTATAGCCTTGATCAATCTGCTTAATTTTTCTTAGCATTAGTGTACGCATCCTTATAAAAGGAATTACAACACATTCCCTGAAGTTTTTGTAAGCATCATAGGTATTATATGTAAAATGCCTAGATTATAATTACTCCATCATGGGCATTTTGTAAATTAATCTTTTTAGTTGGTTGTAGACATCGCCATCACTATAACTACAATTATTCAATAAACAAATATTAATGAAGAACTTACTGCTGAGCCCTGGGCATGCAATAGTTAAAAAGAACAAGTCCTGCTTTCATAGGGGTTGCAGTCTAGTAGGGAAGACCATCATTAAATTACAATGATAACTAAATATTGATTTTGAAGTGTAATAAAAACCTATGAAGAAAAGGACAGATGTTAATTTAAGCTTCTCTTGATGCTGAAAGTCTTTGTGTGAGTTCTGTTTTAAAGTCCTGCTCATTTTACTTTCCTTCAGGTTCAGGCTATTTGATCTTAATAGGATAATCCGGTTTTACGCCAAACCCCACATTGTCCCCCTCCCCCAATCTTGTTTCCAGTCATTCTAGTGTATTGAAGACCTGAGAGAGACAGAGAAATTCTGTCTCTCTTTCTTCCTCCCCACCTCTCACTCTTTCTCCCCACACCACGCTCCCTTCCTCTTTCTCTTCCTATCTTAAATTTTCTACTCAGTCCTCAGCACCAAAAACAGTACCTAAAGCATACTAGGTGCTAAATAAATATATCTTAATGAATGGAAGAGGAGAAGAGTTGAGATATGATTGTAAAATGAAGAACGGTATTTTAGTTTGCTTCCGGGCTGCCAATGCAAACTACCTGAAATGAGTTGGCTTTTATAAAGGGGATTTATTTGGGGTAAGACCTTACAGTTCTGAGGCCATGAAATATCAAAATTAAGTCATCAGCAGAGATGCTTTCTCACCAAAGTCAGCTACCATGTGGTGAAGCAAGATGGCCACCTATCTCTGCCGGGTCTCCTCCTTCAGAGCTCAGCTGTGGGCAACCAGGCATAGGATTTGTCTTTTTCTGGGCCTCCTCTATCAACCTCAGCTGTTCCACTTTCTTCCTGATAGCTACAAGCTATCAGGCATATGGCTGATCTCTCCCTGGGCCTCAGCTCCTTGAGCTTTTTGGCGGGAAGGCTTCTCTCCTTTCGGCTCAGCGGGGCAAAAGCTGGAGTCCTTTCTCTCACATGACAGGATCAGTCATGGCAGCTTTCCTTTCCACTGTGTCTGTGCCTGTCTCTCTCTCTCTGTCTTCATTTATCAGACCCAGCCAATGGGCAGAGCCCAAGTTGGCTCACACCTCACTGACGTTAGCCCAATCAAAAGCCCTAAAGCAATGTTATCAAGTAATCTGATCAAAGTACCCTCCACTGAATTTAATGCAATCAGAGGGTATAACACCCACAGGAATAGATTAGTTTAAAAACGTAATCTTTTTGGTATTCATACAATATTTCAAATTGCCACAAAAGGTAACAGGCCCAAGATAAGAAAAAAAAAGAGATGATTTTATAACCTGCATGCTTTCCTCCTCTCTTTTACCAATTTTCTTCCCTCTTTTTTCCTATCCACTTTCCCTCTCTAATTTTTCTCTTCTCTGCTAAGAATTCAGGGGAAACTAAAAAATGACCATGAGAAATAAAAAGAATAGGAAAGAACAAAATAAATGAATAAACTATAAGAACATTGGAAAAAGTACAATAATATCAAGGAACATAGAGTATGATTGGAAGCTAGAGAGGTGAGAAGGCTAAGTGTATTCAGATCCTATAAAGCATGTTAGAAAGTTTGCTTTTTTCCTATGGTAATGGAAGCCAGGGAATGGTTCTACTTGGAAGAACTATATGATCATATTTGTGTTTCACTTAAGATACAAATCAGATCTCGCATGTTTATCCAATACTACCATCTTTGTATTGCTCTAAAAAACCTCCCTTTTGAAATTTCTATCAAATCTCTCCCTATTTATTCACTATACCCACAGGAATTCAAAATTAATTGTAAACAAACTACACAAAACCTGTGTTCACACCTTAACTTTAGGATTAGACATCAGTTTAAGCCCATAGACAAGGGCTTGTTCTTTATCCTTTCTAGTGGAGGGCTTTCTGTCCCTCAGTGCTCCTGGAGGAGCAGGGATGATATTCTCCAGCCTCTCCACTGCTGATTTTTGATAACTGCTCCTCTGCCCTTTTTCTTTTTAGAATTTCTCTTGCTTCTTTCTTTGAAGCCCTTGTAACACTGGAAGCGATTCCAGTGTTCATGGGGCAACCTCATTGTCAAAGTGATCTTTGTAAATAGTAAGCCACACTACTCCTTAGAACAGAGGTTCTTAAATTTTTTTTTATTCCATGGACCCCTTTGCCAGTCAGTGAAAACCACAGACCCTTACTAAGTCCACACTATACTGTGTAATAAATATATCACACCCATACCAACAAGTCCCCACAAGAGTAATGTTTTGTTGAATTTTAAATTCAAGTTCATGTACCCCCTAAAATCTTTCCAAGGACCCCTTAGGGGTCTTTGGACCCCTGGTTAAGAATCCCTGCCTCAGAGTATTTCACAGAATTATTATTAATTTTTTTACTTCCTAGGTTACCAAAAAAAAAAAAAAAAAATCGTACTCCTTAGCCTTTAACAGTGGTTCCAAACCAAGGATAATTTTGCTTTCAAGGGAACATTTGGCAATGTCTGGAGATACTTTTGGTTGTCACAACTGGAAGGTGCTACTCACGTATAGTTGATAAAGCCCAGGGATGCTAATAAACATTCTACAACTAACAGGATAGCCCCTGCCCCACTCCCCACCTCAAACAAAGAATTATATGGTCCAACATGTCAATAGTGCTGAGGTTGAGCATTCTTGGCCTAAACGTCTTCAATGATTTCGATCTTTCCTATTGTTCCAACAGAATATTTCCTGTTCTTCTTCCCACTAACTGCACTTGAACTATGTCTTCTTCTATTCAGGTTGTTTGGGTTGCTAAGCTCTTACCTATATAAAGGACTTGAATCATTATTGCAGCCGAAAACAGTTTCCCCTGACTCACTTCAGAGCAAAGAGAAGTATACTGTGGTGAGTACACACATGGCAAGAATGGACCAGAGATTAGGTGTAAAACGAAAGAACTTAGGAGGCCAAGTAGAATCCAAGACATTATCAGGCAGGTGAGGGAACTGGCATTTTTCTGCAAGGATAACAGAAGCCAGTGGTTAGATGTCAGCAGAGAATAGCATGAAGAGATTACTGTTTTAATGTAATAATAATCTTAGTAGTAGGTGGCATTTATCAATTATATTTCATTTTTCAGGATTTGTAAGTTTTCTCAAATCATTTACCTTACATATTTTCACAATATCTCTAGTTTAGAATAAATATTGTATTTTTACATTTATACGTGAGAAAACAAATGAGAGTGATTAAACCTATCTCCAGGGTTACATGATCTCATATGTGGGACAGCCAGGATGCAAACTCGAGAACAGTTTGATTACAGATTTAGTGCTCTTGCCTTTTTGCTAAAGAACAAAATGGAGAAAGAATGAGCCAGCCAACACAAGAGAAAGATTCTGTGTAACAGTCAGGCCTGAGGCAGACTGAGAGGCGATGGACATGTTAGTCAGAGGAGCAGTCCTGGAGAAAGAGAGCTAGATGATTTTAGAGAAAATTAAGATATGCAGCTGTATGTTTTGACAATTGGTTTTGAGAGTAAGGGAAAGAGGGAAATTCATCACTGAATTTGTTTTTGGCCAGGGTACAGGGTGTGCAGTGTTTTTATTATTTTTATTACCATTGAGCATGGTGGTGGAGGAGATGGGGAAATGATTAATTCAGATAATTTATTTTTGTGATTATGGAGAAGTTCAGTAGCTAAGTGGATATGAGTTTGTATCTCAGGAGAGAGGTGTTGCCTGAGTTAGATTAAGAAGCCATCAGGGACATATAGACAGTAATGGGTACAGGATTTTGTAGGAAATCCACCAGGGAGATCTTACAGAGTGAGAAGAAAAGTGCCCCTCAGATATAATCCAGAGGAACTTCAGAGAAGGGAAAGTGGCAGAGAAAGGGAACTCCGCCATAGGGGGACCAAGAAAAGGAGTCCCTAGAGTAGGAGGAGGAAAATCGGTCAAGTTTAATGTCATACATGTAGAGGAAAGAGAGTGTTTCAAAAAAAAAAGAGGTGAACAAGGCTTGATGTTACTGGAGCTCAAGTGTGATAAGGACTGAAATGTAGTAATTTCAGTAATGACTCAGTGGTGAGCATCTAGATTGAAACAATTTCTGCGGCGTAATTGGAACAAAAGACAAATTGTAATGGGCTACGTTGAAATAGTGAAGGCAAGTATAGGCAGCTCATTCAAAAATGAGAATAAAAAAAGGAAGAGATCAATTTTCTAATGAAGAAATACATGTTGAGTGACATGGGTAAGGAATGTTAATCAAAAGAGAAGAAGAGGTTGAAGGTACAGAAGAGACAGAAACAGGGAGAGTGTGTGTTTGGGGGCGGGGAGAGCAGAGAAATCTCGTTACTTTAGAATCTGATAGGAGACTGTTTTATAAAGCCTGAAATTCCATGTTCTGCCTTGACATCGTTCAGCCTCACAGGGCAGCGAAGGCCTAGCTGCCAGTTCTCCAGCTCTCACCAGATATGTCACTTGGCTAACTCTATCAGCCAGACCAGCTGCATCCTGTAATCCTTCCTTTCCCCTCTTCCAACACCCCCATCCACATCCCCTGATAACCACTGAACTACCTTCTGTTTCTATAAATTAATTTCATAAAAATGGTATCCTTCAGTGCATGTTAATTTTGCCTGTTTTTTTTTTCCATTCAGCATAATTAGAGGTTCATCCATGTAGCATGTATCAATAATATATTCTGTTTTCTTTCCAAGTAGTATTTCATTGTGTGGATCTTATACAGTTTGTTCATTCATACACCATTGATAGATATTTGTATTGTTTCCAGTGTTTGTCTATATTTAAGTCTGTTAATATGGTGAATTACATCGATGAATTTTTGAATGTTAAATCAGAATTGCATTCTGGGGATAAACTCACTTAATGATGAAATATTATTCTTTGAATATATTGTTGGATTCTACCTGTTAAAAATGTAAAGATGTTGTATGCATATTCATGATTAATGTTGATCTATAGTTTGTTTTTCTTACAATATCTTTGTTGAGAAATATCTCTTCCTCTTGTGCACAATTGGTATTATTTCTGTAATATTATTTTTGGTAGAAGTCATTAATAAAGGCCTTTAGCTCTGGAATATTCTTTTGTGTGTGGAAATGCTTTTAAATAATGTTTAATTTTTTAAATATATGTAAGGCTATTCAGATAATATATTTCTTCTTGGTGAGCCTTTGTAGTCTGTCTTTCAAGGAATTTGTCTGCTTCATCTAAGTTTGAATTGTTCATATTATTTACTCATTATCTTTCCAGTATATGTAAAAATCCATAGTGATATAACCTACCTTGGCAATTTGTTTCTTCTCTATTATTTTTGTCATCAGTTTCTCTAGAGGCTTATTAATATTATTGGTCTTCTCAAAGAACCAGCTTTTAGTTTCATTAATTCTCTCCAATGTTTTTTCTGTTTGCTATTTTATTGATTTCCACTCTGATGTTGATTTCTTTAATTCTGTTTACACTGGCTTTAATTTGCATTTCTCATTCTAGTCCTTAAAGATGCAGGCTGAGTACATTGGTTTAAGATCTTTTTCCTTCTGTGGGATTTTAGTATTAAAATTTTCCCTCTAAATAAGTTTTAGCTTCATCTCACAAATTTTGATATGTTGTGGTTTTATTTCCTTTCAGATAAAAATGCTTTATAACTCCCTTTTGATATACTTTTAGACTTGATGAGTTTATATTTATTTTTATTTATTTTAACAGATATATTAACATATAATTTACATACTATTAAAATCCACCATTTTAAAGAGTACAATTCAATGGTTTTGAGTATATTCACAGAGTTGTACATGCTTATCAAAATATAAATTTTGGACAATTTTATCAGCCCAAAAAGAAACTCCACAGTGATTAACAATTACTCACCATTCCCCCCACACACGCTTTCAGTTCCAGGCAAACACTAGTCACCTCTCTTTCTCTATTGATTGGTCTTTTTTTTGACATTTCATATGAATGCAATCATAGAAATTTTGATCATTTTTGCCTGGCTCCTTTCACTTAGCATAATGTTTTCAAGATTCATCCTTGTTGTAGAATGTATCAGAACTTCCTTCTTTTTTTTATTATTATTGTCACATAATATTCCAGTGTGTGAGTTTATCACATAGTATTTCTTCATCAGTTGATGGACATTTGAGTTGTTTCCACTTAGCGGCTATTATGAATTCCACTTAGGGGCTATTATGAATAATGTTGCTATGAACATATGTACACGTTTTTGCCTGGGCATAACGTTTTATTTCCTTTGGAGATATGAATAGAAGTGGAATTTGGGGGTCATATGGTTACCTGATGTTTACCATTTTGAGGAACTGCCTAAGTGTTTTCCAAAGTGATCTAACCATTTAACATTCTCACAAGCAAAACATGAGGGTTTCAAGTTCTCTACATCCTTGTCAACACTTGTTCTTATCTGTCTGTTTTGAATAAAACCATCTTACTGAGTGTTAGGTGGTATCTCATTGTAGTGTTAATTTGAATTTTGCTAATGGGTTATGATGCTCATCATCACTTATCAGATATTTGTATATCTTCATTGGAGAACGATCTGCTCATATCCTTTATCCACATTTAATTGGGATTTATTTTTATTGAGGTATAAGAGTACTACACATATACCAGATGCAAGTTCTCTGTCAGATGAATTATTTTCAAATAATTTCTCCACTTCTGTTATCTGTCATTTCATTTTCTTGATGGAATCATTTGGAACACAAAAGTTTTGGATTGTGATGACATCCAATTAAATTTTTTTGCTTTCTTGTATTTTTGGTGTCAAATCTAAGAAATCTTTGCCTAACTCATGGTCACAAAAAATTCATTCCTACAATTTCTTCTAGAGATGTATGTTTTTAACTAACATTTTGTGGTCATGATCAACTTCATTGTTTTGCATGTGGATAATCAGTTTTCTCAGCATAATTTAATGAACAGACTATTTTTCCCCACTGGATTATCATGACACTTTTGTAAAAATAAATGACCGAAAATATGCAGCTTTATTTCTGAAATCTCAATGCCATCCCATTGGTCTATAAATATCTTTTCATGAGTATTACATCGTCTTGATTACTGTCGTTTTGTACTAACTTTTGAAATTGAGAAATAGTGTGAGCCCTCCAGCTTGGCTCTTTTTCAATATTGAGTTTCCATATGAATTTTATGATGTTTGTCATTTTCTGCAGAAAACCCAGCTAGGATTTTGAGAAGGATTTTATTAAATCCATATATCAATTTGGGGATCTTCCTCCATTAAAAATATTAAGTTCTGCAACACATGAACATGTAATATCTTTCTATTTATCTAGGTCTTTAATTTTTCCAACGTTTTGTAGTTTTCAGAGTATAAGCCTTACATTTATTCAAATTTATTCCTAAGGGTTTTTTATTTTTTATTTTTTGTATGTTATTATAAATGGAATCATTTCTTAATTTCACTTTTGGATTTTTCATTCTATTCATAGAAACAGTGATTTTGTATATATTGTTCTTGTATCCTGAAAATGCTGAACTTGTTTATTTATTATAATAGTTTTTTAGAGGAATCCTTGATATTATCTACTTACAAATCATTGTATCTGCAAATAGAGAATGTTTTACTTCCCTTTCCAAGTTGGTTATGTTTTATTTCTTTTTCTTGCCTAATTCCCGTGACTAGAACTTCCAGTACAATATTGAAAATAAGTGGTAAGAGCAAACAGTCTTGTCTTGTTCCTGACCTTAAGAGGGAAGATTTCATTCTTGCACAATTAATATGATTTCAGATGTGCAATTTTTGTAGATGCCTTTTATTAAGTTAAGGAGTTCCCATTCTATTGCTAATGTATTGAATATTTTTATCATGAGTAGATGTTGAATTCAGTCAAAAACCTTTTCTGTGTTTTTTTTACCTTTATTCAATTCATATGGTATATTACATCAACTGATTTTTAGATGTTAAACTAACTTCGTTTTCCTGGGATAAATCTCAATTAGTCTTTGTGTATAGTCCCATTCATATGTTGCTGAATTCAGTTAGTTAATTTGTGGTGAGGATTTTTGCATTTATATTAATAATAAGAGTTATCTGTCTGCAGGTTTCTCTTCATGTGAGGTCTTTGTCTGCTTTTGGTGTCAGGGTAATATTGGCCTCATAGAATGAGTTAGGAAGCGGCCCCACCTCTTATATTTTTTGAAGAGTGCAAGAAGAATTTGCATTTATACTTGCTTTTTTTTCATTTTTTTTTACTAAATTAATTGTAGGTTTAAGAAAAATTCATGCAGAAAATAGATTCCCCATATACTTCCCCGCAAATAGACAGTTTTACCTATTAATAATTTGCATTATTGTGGTGACATTGTTACAATTGGTGAAAGAATATCATTATAATTGTACTATCAATTACAGTCCATAGTTTATATTAAGGTTCACTCTTTGTGTTGTATAATTTTGTGGGTTTTTTAATTAAATTTTTATTCTGGTAACATATAAACAACCTAAAATTTCCCTTTTTAGCCACTTTCAAATATACAATTCAGTGGTGTTAATTATATTCACATTACTGTGTTACCAACATCACCATCCATTACCAAAACATTTCTATCACCCCAAATAGAAACTGAGCATTAACTCCCCATTCCCTACCTCCACCCCAGGCTTTGGTAACTTGTAATCTAATTTTTGACTCTATGAATTTGTATATTTTATTCATTTCATATAAATGAGATCATACAATTGTTGTCCTTTTGTGTCTGACTTATTTTATTCAACATCATATATGCAAGGTTCATTTATGTTGACACATGAATCAGAAATTCATTCCTTTATACAGTTGAATAATATTCAATTATATCTATACCACATTTTGTTTATCCACTCATCTGTTGTTGTTCATATGGATTGCTTCCACATTTTGGCAATTGTGACTAATTCCATTATGATCATCAGTTTCCAAATACCTGTTTGCATTCCTGTTTTCAATTATTTTGGGTATATGCTTGTTGGGGAAGTCATGAATATGCCCACTGGCCATCTTGTAGCCCTCATCTACCACCCTTACTTGTCTATGTAATGCAAATGGATATTTCTGTATGTTTCCATTCTGCAATCTAGGGGAGGCATTAAGTCTAAATGTAATGACAAGCTAGAAATTAAAGTATGACATTAAAGATGTAAACAGAATCAATAACAAATTAAAAAGATGTTATATGTGTGGACTTTTATTTCAAATCTGACTTTAACAAAATTAATATTAGGAACATTTTTTAGGGAATTGCAAGGAAAATTATGAGTTTCTACTTAGATAGATTAATCACTGTGGCAGATTGAGCTATGTATCACAATTTAGACATGTTCCTAATCTTAATCTGCAGTAGGTGTGAACCCATTTCATGTAAGACCTCTTGAAGATGTTATTTTTAGGTAAGGTGTGGCCTTGCTGAATGAAGGTGGGTCTTAATCTGGATTACAGGAAGCCTTATAAAGAGAAAGGTCCAGGGAGGAGCCAGAAGTAGGAAGTCAGTGGCATCAGAAGAAAGAAAATGATATCACCATGTGATGTGAGGCACATATACAAATCAAGAAACCTCAAGAGTTGTGACAAGCCTGCACCTAGTGATAAACAAGTCAGGAGGAAACAATCCTCCTAGCCTCCAAAACCATGAAATAATAAATTTCCATTGTTTGAGTCCACTCATTTTATGGTATTTCTCATGTGGCCTAGCAAGCCAAGACAGTCATTTAAAACAAGAAATTGTAAACAAACAAAACACAATACAGAAAAATTTGGAAAAGCAGGAACAAAATCATGTTGGCAAAACTTATATGTGAAAAGAGAAATTATAGTAAACTTGTTAAATATATCTGAGGGATAGTCACTCCTAAAGTGGTGATTAGTGAAGAAATAATCTGACACACTTTTAATTAGTGGACATAATTATAACAAGGAAAATAGCAACAGATACAGAGGCTATTACACTGCTTCTAGGAAAACAAAAACAACAAAGACTTAACCATCAAAATGCAAACTTAAAAACCTAGAAAAATATGATTTTCCAGGAAAACAGAAAACATAAATATTGACCTGAGAAAAAAAAATTTAAATAAATATATTACCATGACAGAATTTGAGAAGAGGGCCAGAGAACAATACCTCAAAAACCTCAAAAAGGAGTCCTTTCTAATGGCAGTGATGCACAACATCATGACTGTAATTAACAATCCTCGAATATATATATATATAATTAATATCCGAATATGATTAAGAGGGGAAATGTTTTACTCCATAAACTTATAGAGTTTAACTATAGAGTATAGGTTAGTAGGAGACAGACTGTGGGTTAAGAAGGGGGATCTGAAAATGAATGTAGGCAAAATGTTTAATAAGGTCAATTGTAAATATGTGGAAATGGATAGAGTTGATGGTAGCACGTTACAATGAGTATAACTAACATTGCTGACTTATAAATGTGATTGTTGCTGACAGAGGTAGTCTAGGGAGGTTAATGTCAATTGAAAGACAGCTAAAGGATAATCTATGGACTGTGTAACATAGTGATTTTGATGGCGGATGAGGATTGTGGTTAATAATATAAATACAAGAATATTCTTCTATTACAAAGCATGGCAGTTTGATATTATTTATGAATTCCAAAAAGATATATTGAATATGTTTGTAAACTGGTCTGTTCCTCTGGGCATGATACCCTTTGATTTAAATTCAAAGGCTTTGTGCTTACTTGATTAAACCAAGTTCAGGGCTTTGATTCAACCATGTCATAGGTCATGCAGAGTTGAGTCCCCACTCCCTTGGTGGACTGATAAAACAGACTCTCACTCAAAAGTAGATACACAGAGAAGATACACAAAGGAAGAGAGACAGCTCCATATACACGGCAGGGGCCCAAAGAAGAGAGAGGAACCATTTGCTTGATAATCTACAGGTGACCTTGTGAAGAGAACAGAGAAACTGAGTCCTGAAAGACATGAGCCCCAGGAAAAGAGATGAGCCCTATGCCAGCCTACAGCTGAGATCAAAAGAAGCTGGACCATGGAGACTTAAGAGAGAAAAGGAAGGCTGAACCCTTACAGATGTTGCCTGCCATCTTGCTTCAACACTTGGCAACAGAGTTTGGTAAGGAAGGAACCTTGAATTGGGCTCTATAGGGCCTTGTAACTGTAAGCTTTTCCCCCAAATAAATACCCTTTATAAAGGCCAACAGATTTCTGGTACTTTGTAACAGCTTTGGATGACTAATATACAAGGTGATAAGAATATAGTAATATATGGGAAAAAGACAACCAATGTAACTTATAAACTATAATTAACAGTAATATTGTAATATTTTTTGTAACAAAGGCAAAGAAGTCACTATATCAATGCTAAAGATCAAAAAAGGAATATGGGATTAGTTTTATAAGATATGAATATGATCAAACTCTTTTCATTCTGTTTGTTAACAAGGAGACCTTGGTCAAGTCATTTAACTGGAAAAAAATTGATTACAGTGGTTACCTGGAGGGAAGATATAATCAGGGGAGAGCATACAGAGAAGCTTCTAGGGTACTGGACATATTCTATTTCTTAACCTGAGTGCTCTTTCTATTGGTATTTTTAAATTCTATTTTTAAGCATATACCCTGGAGAAATTCTTGCACTTGCAGAAAATTTTTTATATTCTCTTTTGTATATATGTGATATGTTCTTCAATTTAAAAGGTTATTTAGTCTATGCATATGACAAAAAGAATGAGGTAAATATGTGTGTACTGACATGGGAAAAATGTCTAATGTATATTAACTGACAAGCACGTTGCAGAACTCTACAGTATAATTCCATTTTAATCAAAATATTCATGTGTCCATTGAAATATATGTGAATATATACACTAAAAAGGGGTGATGAAATGTTGTATTGTATATATGGTAACAGAATAATTTTTTTTTTTAATCCATGGAACTGTACTACACCAACAGTGAACCGTAAGTTAAACCATGGACTATAGTTAATAGTACAATTATAAAAAATGTGCTATAATAAATTGTTACAAATTTTCCACACCGATGCAAGGCATTAATAATAGGGTAGTATATGGGAACCCTGTATTTTATGCATGATTTTTCTGTAAACCCACAACTTCTCTAATAAAGAAAAAAAGAAGACTCCTATTTAAAATGGTGTTATTTATTTAATTTATTTCAATCCTTCAAGAATCATGTTATTCAAATATTAGCTAAAATGTTCCAAAGGGCCAAAAAAGAAAGAAAACTCCTCGATTATTTTTACCATGTCATCATAAAATGGATTCTCACAAAGATCAACAAAAGTAGAAAAGCCTGGAAAAATTAATGCAAATTTCTTAAGTAATATAATAGAAAATAAAATTTAGCAGTACTAAAGATGATGCAAAGCTTTCCTTTTTATAATTTCCTTTCTCCACCTTGAACTTAAATTATTATAGTATCCCTTCAGACATTTTTCCTAGCCATTAGGGATATAAATTTTTATTGTACAGAATTTATTTCAAGGGTTAGGGCAAAAACAAGCTATTTTGGTAACTATTATCTACTCTGTTGTTTAGCTTTTGCTCCAATTTTAAATGGATTCAGCGCTCAGCAATTGCCCTTTATTTCATGGTTTCCAAAATTCTAGATAGTGATTTATTTTGTTTCATTGCTCATTTGGTTGGATATCTTCACTGAGGTAGTTTTCCAAGAACCAATCCTGGGTGTCTGTGGTGTATTGAATTTTCTACCCCAATTTCAACATGTTCTTAGTGTTAATCCACAGTCCTGTGGGTATGAACTCACCGTAAAAAGGACCTCTTTGAAGGTGTTAGTTTTAGTTAAGATGTGGTCAGCCGAAGCTGAATGAGCTTAATCTAGATTACTGGAGGCCTTATAATGCCAGTGCCAGAGAACACCACAGGGAAAAGATGGAAGTCAAATGAGAACATGGAAGAGAAAGGAGAGGACATCACGATGTGACAGGAATCCCAAAGATTGCCTGCAGCCAGCATCAGAAGGCTGCAGTCTTTGGGGAGAAAGCAAGCCATACCAATATCTAGACTTTGGATTTCTCACCTCAAAACCATAAAGCCAATAAATTCCCATTATTTAAGCCAACCCACTGTCTGGTATTTGTGATAGCAGCTCAGGCAAACGAAGACAGTGTCACACTCTGTATGAGTATGGAAATGTCCATCAGTTGCCTTTATACCTAAACCACAACTTCTTTGGGTTTATAGAACTTGAACATTTTTCTTTACTCTTCAGAAGTCTGAAGAAAATAACCTTCTTTAACTGAATTTTCTCATAAGGCTTATAGTCACTGTTTCTTGTTTTATTTTTTGTTTTTCCACATTTCTGTGTCCCTTGATTTTTCTGCCTGGTGCTTGAAAGATTCTTTATATTGAAGTTCACAGACTTCACAAACATATATTGCAGGAATAATCATTATTTAACAATGTTGGTGCAGTGCAATGCACCTTTTGATCTATATTTTCAGTTTTTTATTTAATTCCAAAAAAGTCTATTATTTTTAATATGCTTATTTTTTCTCTAACTTGGAGATATTGGTTTTCTAAACACTATCAGTCTTCATATCAATTATCTCCTTTCGATATCTTATTTTTTACTTTCCCCTTCCATTTCCTTTATTTAAAACCCTGTTCCTCCATGAAACAGTTTGATTTTCTACTTTAGAGTATTAGAAATTTCTTTAGAGTAGCCATTCTTATTATCTTCTAAATCAGAAAAATGAAAATTTATTTAAAACTTTCTATTTTGATCATCAAACTAATAGTTTTAGTAAAAAAATAGAGATTTACTGAAATCTTACATGTGAAATCTTGGTAAGGTCTTCCCTAATATTGCAATCTACACCTCAGTCACCATAGTACTTACAACCACCTGCTAATTTATGCTTTGTTTCTCACTTACATCCTGCTTTCTTCACTAATGCATAAGACCTAAACGTAGGAGAGTCAGTAAATCTTATTTCTCACTCTGTCTGCTGCATCCAAAACAGTGCCTTGAATTTAATTAATGCTTAATAAATACATATTAAATGAACTACTTTCACATAGCTATTTTTAGTTATCCTTCTCATTTAAAAAATATTTTCTGTTTTGTGGCAAAATTACAAATGTAAACAATTTTTTTGTGTGATCTAGTATGAATTCTAACCAGGGAAAAGTAAAATGTTGAGTCCTGGACAATACACACAAATACACAAAGGAAGGAAGACTGTTTTCATGGTTAATTGCCTAACACGTCCTTCTCTTCCTCCTTCCTTCCCTCCCATCTGGGTTCCACCACGCAGCCAAGCTACTTATTTTCCATGGATTATGGCTTCAGAAATTTATTGCTACCAGCCTAGGGAAATGTCAGAGTCAGACTACTGATTCTACAGTGCGTTTTTTATAGTTTACTGGAACCATTTTCCCACTTTAAGTGAGGGTATTTGTTACATCAAAAGAATCCTTATGGAAGAACTGGAGTCATCTGAGGTAGACGTTTCAGGTACTCCCAGTCTCAAAATGTTTACGTATATAGATATGGATATGGATACAGATACGAATATGGATATGGGTATGAACATGGACATGGATGGACATGGACATAGACATAGACATGTAGACATAGATATTTGATATAGAGAACCATGAACTTAGTAGAGCTGATTGAAACTGTATGGACCCCAGGAAAGTATGTTCTTAAAGCTAATCTATTCCTATGAGTATAAACCTATTGTTAAGTAGGACCTTTTGATTAGGTTACTTCAGTTAAGGAGTGGCTCAGGGAGGATCTTAATTCTCTTACTGGTTCCTTTATAAACAGGATGTATAAGAAAAGAGATAGAGAAAGCCATGGATACAAGAAGCTGAAAGCAAGGAAACCTGCAAGAGAAGGGAAAGACCAGCAGATGCTGCCATGTGCCTCCAAGATCGTCAGCAGCTTTTCTGTCGGAGGAAATCATCCCCGATCATGCCTTGATTTGAACTTTTTTCTCAACCTCAAAACTGTAATCTTGTAGGTAATAAATCCCCATTGTAAAAACCAAACCATTTTTGGTATATTCCTTTCAGCGTCCTAGCAGACTAGAACAGTAGGATAATAGACTTACAGAAATAATCCTAAGTAAAATTTTCTTCACATTGATTGACAAACATATTTTCCATTTCCCCAGTTCTCTAAAGGTACATGTGCTAGATTCAGCAATTCATAAAACTTTTCATCTATGGCACAAAAAGGATTAGTTTGATGGAAATAAATATTTATGGATCTCAGAGTGCTAAAAATTCATAAGATTTCAATTAATTACTTCAGATAAAGATTTTGTTTAACTCAACATAGAAATTGTAAGGATATTTGATATTTAAGAAATGAATCACTGTTTTAGACCCAGAAGATCTCCTCTTGATGACACAAACAACACCTAGAGGTACACACTTTTGCAATCTTCTTTATGGTTATTTTAATTTCTGTCTTTCACCCATAGATTCAGTCCAGTGATTTTAAAGCCATTTTTTTTTCTAATCCTTTCCCAATACTCTTTTGAAAATTCCAAGCAATCTCAAATAACATTAGACTTTCTAATTAAATGTGCAAAAATATAAATAGCTATAATTTAAGGAGACTATTCATTTTCTCAATTTGAAAGAGTAAAACACAGATATGCATGGCACATATTATAAATGTTTAGCTTTCATATCTTGTTGACATTCCTAACAAAATTGCTTACTCTGACACCATGAAAATGCAAAGTCAACAAATTTCACAGCACTTCAGGGGTTCACACATGCCTAAAGCCAACCTCTGGAATCTGGCAATTTATGTAACCTACATTAAGAACTCTCAAGTATGCTCAATCCACATATGGGATTTAGAATCGTTTGTACTAAACATCAGTGTGACAACTATAACATGGCTTCATTCTTTCAATATTAAAAGGTGCCAGAATTGGGATAAAAACATCTCTAGAAAACTATCATTATGTTCCATATGATTATAAAGTTATTTGTTCCTCACTTTCTCCTGTTGGAGTGAAGATGAAGTGTATACTCAAATATCAACACCTGGTTATTTTAACAAGTTCTTTTTGATGTTAAGGAGTCTTATTACATATGATGCACCATTTTTATAGAATAAAATATATGGTGCATAATCATATTTAATGAATTTGATGGAAATCTCATGGTCCAACATTTAACTAGTTTTAAATATCCTTTTGAGAAGACTAAGTAATATATTCAAGAGAATGTCTAGAGATGCCTAGTCAAGGATCATAATGATGGATAATTGTTTATTTCTTTCACCAAACTAATGCTTAAAAAATATACTTCACCTTGAAATAAAAACATATATATCTTTATCTTATAGCAAAATGTTTTCCTCTTGAAATAAAGATAGGATTAAATCATATGTAGTTTAATCCAGTAAAACAGAGTGGACAAGCAACAAGACTTATAGATTAATCGGTAAATGCTTCAATATTTACATTTTCCCAATCATAAATTATTAAATAATGTTTTCATCACATACAGAATTATTTAAGTATAAGCAAAGGACCAGTAGGTCAATTTAGCTGGATGCAAGTTAGACAACTTCAGAGAATTTATGAACTCTTTAGAACTACAGGGGAACTATGAATTAATGTAGGTAATAATTTGTGCTCACTCATATAGGATTAAAAAAATAATTTGTTTCAGTGAAATATATAACAGATCTAGAGAGCACTTTATTTATTTGTCAGGATCTGGTCAAATTAAATGTTTTCAATTCTAGCTACTAATCAATTTATTCACTGATGACTTTAGTCTTCCAGTCTTGTTTTGATATCTTGTGGAAGAATTCTGTCCAGTCAATTATACAACATTTGGTCATGCAAGGAAAAAGAGCCCTATAAAATAACAAGCCACACAAGTGAAATACTGATGAGCTGCTACTATATTGCTTTCCCCCCCATTGATGTTATTCTAGTAATTTTGTCCCTGTGTTTAAGATGGTTAACCTGGCACTTATTATGATAATAGCATATGTGAATAAAAGAATAAATTACGAAGTGCATGATTCCTATTGATGTAAGCATTTGTTCTCTATCAGGAATGTGCCTGGTAACAACAGTCAAACAATGCTCTTTACCTTCCAAATTGAACACTGCACACTGCCTGACTTTAGATATAATTACTTCACATAATTGTTTCTGTCAAGAATAAATGAAGCCTTAAAAGAACAATGCAATCATTACAAGTGGAGCATCTTAAGATATATATTATACTGGGCCTTTCACCCTCAGTGTCTTCTGGGTGGATATTAATGAACAAGGCTCCCTAAAGCATGCATCTTCAAGCACCAAAAACAAAAAATCTGAACACCCGAGATATTCATGGGTAATTTTAAATATGCTCTAGTCACTCAATGAAAATCTAGTAAAAGTAGTATTTTGTTTGCAGTTAATTTGTTCAGCCCAAGTGAAAACATGCTGAAGAGGCAAGGGTAGAATAAAACAACCATATTTTAAACATCTAATAATGCCAGATTTGCACTGATAAAAGAAATGGATTCTTTGAGTCTTTGAGCTTGTATTATTCATATTACTATTATTAATGCTTTACCTTTGATTTGTGGTTTACAAATTATATTTGCATACCATACTTTCAAATTTAAATGTATTGAATGGTATAAAACAACAAGGCAGCTTACATGGATACATTAACCTGAGACAATTATATCTGAATAACCCAGAAATGCATGGCACTTTACCTCTCGTGGTAAAATTCAGAGATCACCTAAATACAGGGTGCTTTAGAGCATTTTACAACTTGGTTTACTCTAAAATAAGAAAAAAGTAAAACTTCAAAAATCCTGATGAAATAAAATGTCATGGACACCCATCACACACACACACACACACACAACTCATATACATATAAATATTTTCGGAAGACTCTTTTACTTGACATTAATTCATAAACACATTAAAAATACCTGCAAAAATGAACAAAATCAATGGGAACACTCCTCACTTTATAAAATTATAATCTATGTTATAAAATACATATTGCTCAATAATCACCAAAAGATATGTGTAAATTTAAGTGCACTGGAAGAATATAGGGTGCTTTGAGATTTACACAACAGGGGACTTGAACTAATTTGGAGAGATC
>JAQZBX010024193.1:0-30309 GCA_029593785.1 Cabassous unicinctus
CTCTCCTACATGCCAAGCAAAGGAGCTAGTGAAGGACGCCCTACTTTTGTTATCAGCTTTGTAGTATAAAAAGCAGCTTCAGCCTAAATAAACTTGCCTGCATTCCTCATGGAGTGAGGTCCCCTGATCCCAATATTTCTTTGGATCGTTCCCGGCACCATCTACCTCCACGTTGAATTACAACAGGGACCCACAAAATGAGTGCTGGCCAGCTCCAAATTGGCCTGGAGAGGGGCTGAGGGAAGTGCCAGGAAGAGTGCAGATGCTTCTCCTAGGGCTCCTCAAAGCTGCACTGTCTTGATTCAGCATCTGCCCAGCAAATGCAACCTTTCAACTCTCCTCTGCAGCTCTGTGGAAACGATCTTCTTTAAGTTACCTCCTACCTTTTTGTCTAACGGACTTTGAAACAATGGCCACCCTCAGAGCCTGGCCTGCTGAATCCAAAATAGGTCATCAAAAGCAGTGATTAGCATTCAGACCACCGTGTCCCACCACCACCACCACTAAAGGATCTTGGAGAAATAGGTTTTTATGATCCTCTCTGGCACCATCAAGCTATGCCAGGCACCAGAACCCACTGCTGCCTGTAGGAAGAGTGGGAGATGGGGACTGTAACCACTAGACAGAAAGAGCAATTCACTGATACTTACTGCAGTTTACCAGCCTCCTCCTCCTGCTCTTCCCTGGATGCTGCACAGTGTTCTGGATTCTGAAGTTTTGGAATAGTTGATTCAGACAGTTCTTACCTGTTTAATAGTTGTTCTGGTGGAGGGACTGAATCTTGGAGATTCCTACTCCTCCATCTTCAAACGATTCCTTGGAAAGCCAAGTCTTTTGAGGTATCTGGAACTTGATAACCTCTAAATCTTATTATGCTTAAAAATTTCTGTATCAGTTATCATGCCTCGAAGATAAAGTGGCAGAAATCCTGACTCACAGTATTTATCTCACAGTGTTTATCTCATATGGCTATGTACTGTTTATTGCTCCTGTATCCTTCTTTCCTGCATTATGAGTGTTGGCACTAAGCTGCCACCATGTAATGCTAAGGCCACAAGCATAATAATGAAAGCAAAATGATGGCAGAGGAGGATGGAAGAACCACAGAATCAACTCAGGGGCAGTGTAATTCCATACCTCTCAATTACTAAACAGTACATAGCCACATGAGATAAATACTTTGAGTCAGGATTTTTGCCACTTTATCTTCAAGGCATGATAACTGGTACAGTAAGTATCTTGGGTAAGTTTGGTAGTTGGAAATAATATATGTGATTATAGTTTGGCTATTTTTAAGCTATTTTATAGTTAGTGTTGGTTTTAAAGAGGTTATACTTTCCATTGATATTAGCCACTGAATATTTTCATAGCTCTTAACTGTTATTAGAAATCTGACTCTTTTCTTTGAGAAATGTTACGTGAAGAGAGAAAAGTTAAATACTTATATAACTACTTAAATGATATTCAGTATTACAAACATGAGACCACATACAACAAATTTTTTTCAATGTCCTCTTGCCAAGAAAAAAATGAGTTTAAAAAGGGAGTGGGGCAGGGTGATCTTTAAATAATAAATAGGGGCATTAAATATTTTAGTAGAGTACTGTAAGGTTAAAATAAATCTAGAACATAATAAATGACTTTCAGAAAACATCTAATCCAAATTATTTCAGTGATAAAGATTTGTGATTTCAGTTCTAACCATTCTCTTTCCCTTACATTGGAAAATGTTGCAAAACTTTAGAGCTGGAAAAAGAAGAGATCATCCTTTAACTTATGTAGCCATCTTTGACTTATTTTAACATTTATTACTAAAACATTGGTCATGGTTTACTTATCTTTCCAATCTATTTGAGCATTCATAAGGAAAAATGTTTTTAATATCAAAACCAATGCACATTCAGCACATTTTAAAATCCTGCTTTTAAATAAGCACAGAAAACTGGAAACTACTCTATGTACCTATGATTTTTTATCACCCAACAAGTAAGAGAGAATTGAGCGGAATTATTAAACTGCATGCAAGGAAAACTCCTGCCATAAAATTTGTGCTTTGTTATGCATAGTGAACCAACATAGATTTTTGATGTGTGGCACTGAGCTCTTGCATTTTAAAAGTGCAGTGGCCTTTTAGCTTTATAATTCAGTGCACAGTAACTATAAAACCTTAACAAGTCCCTGATTGTCTTCTTTCCTTGAAATGTACAACATAGTTTTAGAGTACCTTCACAGGATGGACTCATTTGTATTTTTCAGTGTGCTTGTTGGTAGCGATGTATCATAGAAGTGTGGAGTGTGCTAATGCTAACAATTTTATTACAAAATAATCAAATTAGTATTATGAGTCAAAAATCTAAGAAAAACTACTATAGAAAAATAATAATGCAGTCCAATGATAAATTTATATTTTATAAACTGGACATTTTTATGTAACTAATATAATTTCCTCTCAATTTTTTCATGTTACCCACTAAAATGTACAGTAAATACTATTGGGTTGTGTTTGTTTCTTTTTGCTATTTTTTTTCCTTCTGTAGAATTTTTGCTCCAGATAATAATTAGCATTGAACAATATTTGGGATAAAGTAGAAACTGGGTAAGATAAAATTCAACCAACGGTTCTAAACACTGGATGCACATTGGGCTTAGTTGGGGCATATTTAAGAATATACCTGTGTGCCATTATAAAAATATACCTGTGCCCCATTATAAAAATTCTAATTTGATCTTGAAACCATCACTTCACTGACCCCTGACAGAAGTAATATTTCCTACTTATTT
Source organism: Cabassous unicinctus (assembly GCA_029593785.1). Classification (NCBI taxonomy): domain Eukaryota; kingdom Metazoa; phylum Chordata; class Mammalia; order Cingulata; family Chlamyphoridae; genus Cabassous; species Cabassous unicinctus. The sequence continues at coordinate 2,782 of JAQZBX010024193.1, forward strand.
ATTAAAGTTTCTGTTTCCTTAGCTTTAAAACTCCATCCTCTTTATGTATATTAATAGAAAACCTATCTCACCTTATGCATAGTAATGAGACTATTAGGTGATCTAATCCCAAGATCTGGGTTAGATCCTGTTTTTGACTCTCACTTTAGAACTAGAATAAACTGGTTCTTGTTACTAGGACATGCACAGTTAAGGGAAGCTTAACCTAAAAATTACCTTTCCTTCATTATAATAGTAAAAATCATGCCCACAGTAGTCACTGCACATCCGTTTTCTTACATTTCTTACATATGACCAAGCTTGTTTTGAAACAGTGCATGCTCAGCTAAAACCCACCTCCTACCCCATATAATCCCACTCCATCTGCCTCATTATACCTAACAAACCCCCCATGAATCACAGAAACATCAGCACAACTTTTGGCTGGGGTAGACAATTTTGAGGAAATTACTGTCCTCCAGTCTCCAGTGGGCTGGTCCTTGCTAATAAACTCTTTTCTCGAAATCCTGGTTTTACTGACTGTATTGCCATTGTGTGCATCAGGCAAAAAAGACTCACTTGAGTGATTTTAATATGGAGTGAAGCAGGTCTGTCATTATTTTCTAAAATATCTCAAGTAATTCTCATGTGGATAGCTAAAATTTATACCCTTTAATCAAAATCATATCCATTTATAAAAATAAATGCTTAGAATCAAGGGTAACTAAGAACATTCTTTCGTTCATATGTACCAAACAAATTTAGAAAGCACTAACTACATAACTGTAATTGTTTTTTAAAAGGTTAAAACACATGCTGTTTAGACTAATTTTCCAAAAAGCTGGAAATGCAGCAATGTTTCCCTGGGAAAATTAACATAAGGTTTGTTTTAATTTAAGTGTCTCTGTTTATATATAGCTATTCTAACTTTTTTAAAGAGGCAAATATTTTTCTGTTAATTATAGGATAAAATAGTTCACAATAGTAAATAATACCCATGAAAAATTTTAAAGGATCTACATATCAAATTCTGGTAATATTTGGATTATTAATTATAAGATAATTTACTGTATAAAAAGAATTTTTCCAACAGTGGTGATTTTCATCCAGTAAGCATCATAAGAAAAATAAATTGTTTTTTTAGCATATAAAGCATTCATTAAATTATTCACTCACGTATTTATCAATCGCACATGTACTGAATACTTACTGCATAAACCAGACTGTGACCATTTTGATTTCCCAACATCTGCTTCTTTGTCTAAGTCATGCACATCCTTGAAAACTCAGGTAAAGAATAACTTCCTCTAAGAGTCTTCCCTCACCATCTTGTGATTAATACTCTCCTTTGTGGTTTTATTGCACCCTTTGCTGCTTGGGCTTTTTTTAGAGCACTTAACACTTATTGAAATTATCTAATTCCTTGTCCTTCTTTCTCCACAAGAACAAAACCTCTTTTCCTTTTGGTATTTCCATTACCAGTCACTACTGTTAAATGATAAGTTTCCAAAAAAATCACAGCCATATGATTACCACTTATGTACATATTATTTAACCATCACAACAATCCTACAAGGCATTATATTAATATCCTTATTTATAGGAAAGCAAACCAGACTTTAAAGAGAATAGATAACTTACTCATTACTCTATTGTTAATATATAGCAGAACTGGGAATAAAACCAGATCACCTGTGTTCCACAGGCACTTTAAAAATGCCAACTTTTTGAATGAATAAGTTACCATGTTTCTCAGTGAAAATTACCGCTGGACCTGATCAGCTGCATACAAGCACACACGCCTCTCTTTTATCCAGAGATCAATGATATTTCTTCCTCTCTAAAGACACCATTATAATTACAGATGTATTTGTCCAAGTATGTACATACAATATCCTTTCCCATTCTGGTTAGCCTATCACAGTTACTTGGCTACTGGGCACTATTGCTGTCTGTGGTTTCACTCCCAATACCCAGCAGATAATCAGCAAATGCCTTATTTTAAATAAACAACATTTACCAGTAGTCTTTCATATGTTAGGATTCCTCTTTCTAAACTGGAATATTTTTTCAGATTGCAGTTATTGCACGATGTTCCACCATCTTCAATATCATCCAAAGGACTGCTCTCTTAAATAAAAATTTTGAATACTCCAGACCACCCTTGCAGAAAGTTGCCCAGTTGCAAGAAATTTTACAGAGAAAATAAATTTGTAGTACCTTCTCCCACAAAATAAGAAAGAAGGAAAAATTGATACATGATTCCGTAAACCCACATTTTGTAAACTTTTTAATTCTTTCTGGAAAAACGATATGCCTATTCATAAGAAATAGTTCCATCTGGGCAATGCATGTACAATAGAGATTATGGATTCAGAAGAACTGAGATTAACTCTTGATTCTACCATATGAAAATTCTATGTCTTTAGACCTGACACAGACCTTCCTGAACCTCAGTTTCTCATATAAAATTCTTATTCTCTGTTCTAAAACTAATTTTTATTACATATAGTTAAAATTTTAAAGCTTATTTACTATGATCATATAACTGTGGATCAGTTAATAAACACATGAAAAGAGACAGTTGTCAATACTCATCACCAAATTTATTCTGGGATCCTTTATTAGGCAGTGATTAAAATTTTGGGTTAGAAACTGATATTAGAAAATATTTGCTTCTTTTTTATAGATGTTGTCCTAGACTCGTTCTCAAACATATTGTCTTTGCAGAGTGAATTGATAAAATAATCATAAATTATTTTGTTCTATTTAAAATGTTAGTAAATTTTAATATCATAATTAGAAATATTTAATATTTAATTCCCATAAATATTTGTACAGATAAATGTACAATTACTAACCATCTACTCAACAATAAACTGCATTAGACCTGAAACATGTAAATTTATTCTAACATAACAAAATTAATTTGTTTCTTAACTATAGTACTACAGAAAGTCGTATGTGTATTTGTGAGGCATAAAACAATAATGCTCTGTAACAAACCACATCAAATTCAGTGGCTTAATAAAAACCAACAATGACACAGGTCTGCAAGTCAACTGTGGCTCTGCTGAGCTCTGCAGTGACTCTACTTCAGGCTCTGGGTCAACAGACTCTCCGGACTCTCAGCTGGGTCTAGGTATCCACCATGGGTCTCAACCTGGGCCCAGACTGAAGGTGAAGCTGTTGCTAGAGTACATGCTCCTCCACAGAGCTGAAAACCACAATCCCAGATGAAATTGCTCAAGCACATTTGAGGCCTTTGTCCTTTCATCTTCTTTCATGTGGTCAAAGCAAGACAGGTGGCCACACCTAAAGAAATTGATGTGCGGAATTATACTACACCCTAAGGGTAGGAGGAAGAAACATGAATATTTGCTGAACAATAATCCAATTTATCACTTTTGACATTCATTTGGAAATAATTTTAAAAACTGACCCGCTTATGTTGTGAACAAAACACCCTTAGTACTAGATATAACTCGAGAATTGTTAAATATGAAAAATTGATGTTTAGATTCAGTAGCTTCAGTAAGTTTTGAAGAAAGGAAAATAAATGGAATCTGAGTTCAGGAATGAAGCCAAGGAGTTTATTAATTGTAAAGTTTCATTGACAGGCAGTATGATTAACTGAAAAGCTCTCTTAATTGAGGGGCAGTTTGCCCTTAGTTTCTATTTTCCCATTTTCTAATAAACTTGTTGGACCGACTTAAACATGTTGCAACTGCTTTAATCCTTATATTCTTCCTTTGATATATTGCTTTATTGCTACCAATATTATTTTACATATGAAAAGAATTATAATGAGCCAATTTCTTTTTCTAAATCTTTAAGAAAAAAATCTATATTAAATGTAGTAATTGCTTCCATTTTGGAAATTGTAGTGTGTTTCCTTTCCTTGAAGGACAATACAATTAAAATATTATACATTAGCTGTTCATTTCTTTATCCCATTCATATTTATTCTCCAAAATATATATTTCAAATACAGTTAAATACAAACTCCTGAATGACATGAAAAGCTTTTAACTTTTCCGTGTAATTCCGATTACTTTCACATCTTTCTGATAAAATGAGAACTCTAATATTTTAATAATTTGTTATCATTATAGCCTTCCTGCTGCATTTATGAAAATGCTATGCAGGGATCATTTATGATAGATGACTTGAATATTTATATTACTAAAGGAGAAAGAAATTTTAGCAGCCATGTTTGAATTATAAGCATCTATTCTGTCTTGTGTATAAGTGTCTGAGCATTAATATCTTGAAACTGCACTCTTACTGAATTTTATAATACTAGTCGATGTTCCTGCTTCGTAAAACAATAGGGCATTTTGTCATTGTGCCTTTACAATATACACATTCATCAAATTATGATTAGCTAAGGTCAAATTTGCAGCTACAAATAACATCCACAGTATTTGATAAATAATTCAATAAAATATCATTAACTGCTCAATGTAATGGATCATCTATTTTTTCCCCTTCTGCTCAGCTATAATCTTTAGGGCTACAGAAGTCACACTACAGCTCCAGTAATAATGGGCTTGTTATCGAATCCATTAACTTAATATTTTTCCATTTTATTGCACATTCTAGATAAAATAACCATTGACAACATTTATAAATAATGTCATTGAACATTGGCTAAATAGATGTTTACTGTGCTCCCTCCCTCAGTTATTCTTTGTAAATTTTTTATAAATATAAATATATAACAAAATATACTATATAAGTATAAATATTTCCCCAGTTCTTACAAATAAGCAAGTAAACATAATGTATTTATAAATAAAAAATATATTTTCAATGCTGAAGGAATAATAATAACAAAGATAGTACACATGTATGAAACATATATTTATATTGTAATATTAGTAAGAAGTAGGAGGATGCTTTGAATTTTAATTTATGCAAGAGTCTAAAAATCAGAGAGGCATAATCATTATCTCTGAGAGGATTAGGACTAGTAAATAAGTAGGCAGCAAAATTTCCATTGCTATGGGCTCAAGATCATTTGGAAATTCATCAACACATAAAGGGATTAATTCAGAAATCTATTTACATTTTGTATTTGGAAGAAGTCTGTTAGAAAGAGAGAAACTAATTATACTGCCTATAATATTGACATTAGATATGTAATATTCATAAAATTGTGCCAATATTTAAGCCAATTTATATAAAATATGGAATAAATATGGCAAATTGTATTCATGCAACTCGTCTAAGATTTTATTCATTTGGTAGCTTAGACTTCTGAGAGAAAAATTAAAATGATATGTTTTTTTTAATCTGCTATGCATGCACAATAGCCGAATTGAAACTCATATTAATATATTTGTACTACATGGTCAGCAAGTGAAATAGAAGAGACAATTTCTCTCATTTCTTTTAGATAAACCTAATGTGATTGGATTTTTAATAATATTTCACTGAGGTCCACTGAGATCCTTGAATCATTATAAATTGTACTCCCTGGTAGTTTCTTTTTTTTCCCCATTGAAGGTTGTAGTCCAAAATATTACCTTGTTTGAGTTTAAGCAATTTCTTATCATCTTTTGCCTTCAGACACCATGGGGAATGAACTTTGAAATACAGAGAAAGAATGTAATTGAAATAGAGACAAATAAGCTGTGTATAAAATTTTATTTCACAATGTACACCAGGGGCAATCTTTCAAAATAAAATATGTTTCAATGTGACATTAAGCCCTAAGAATAAACAGACAGAAACTTCTCCTCACAGGACAAGGAAAGCTTACACTTCAGTGGATACTGACTAATACATGCCAGTGACTAGGAACATAGGAATCAAAGGCAAATCCCATTTCTTCAAAAGTTCACTGTCCAGCAGGAGAAGGAAGGCAAGAAAGTGGGGCATCTGCTTTGTTTGCCACAGTGGCCCCTGCATTCTCTGAAACTAGCACACCACCTTGTAAATAGTTGGTTCTTAAAAATGAGAATTAATGAATAAGAGTGATGGTTAGTACAAGATTGAGAATGAGCACAAAGCATGTACATTTAGGCTATGGTTGGAAGACAGGAAAGGATATCATAAGGAGGTAGCATTTGGACTTAATTTTGAGCAATGAGAAGGAATTAACAAAATGAATGAAAGGACCCGAGCCAGACAGGTATCAGTAGGGAGCACATAACATACAGGCAGGAGGAACAACAGGTGACCAGGCCCAACCCCATAAACTGCAGGGTGCATTTAGGTAATTTCCTGTGGTCAGAGTGGAGTGAGTCTAGTGCAAGAGATATAAGGGCTCAGATCATGAACGCTCATACATGCCATGAATAAGCCCTTAGATTTTATCTGATGGACAAGGATGAGCTGCCCAAAGATTTTATTCAGAAGAGTTTCAGACTAATATTCTTTAGTATATAAAAACCACTCTGGCACCTAATTGGAGGAGAGGAGTGGAGACAGGGCGATTAGTAAAGAGGCTAGTGAACTAACTGTGGCATGACATGATCAAGACCTGAAATATGGGATAGATAATAAGAGAGAACAATTTAGTTAGATTTGAAAGCTGTAATTTAAAAGTCAGAATGAGTAAGATTTGCCCACAAGGAAAACATACCAGGATAATAAAGGCCCAAATGAACAGTAATACATTATTATTATTTATTCTATTATTGAATGCTATTTTTGTTTTTATTTGTTTTGTTTAGCCATTTTAGTTGCCAATAAAACATTGTAAAACTCTTAGACTGATTCCTCCAAAACTGTTTATTGAGCTCCTAGGAATACCATAGCGAACTTCACAGAAAATATTCACTTTCTTTAGTTGGATTTCCAATGGTAACATGGAATTTTTCAAAATATTTTTCTTGCTGGATGTGGAGAAGGATAGTCTAGGAGAACCTAGGCATAGGAGAGTGGGTTAGGAGAAATCAAATGGGGTAGACATTGATAGAAATTGGTAATACAAACCAACCATCTAAGAGAGAGCAGTTATCGAAGCAAAGTACGCACGTGGACAAGCATCTATACTTGCATGGGTCAGGGGAGTAGCTGCTGATAAGGAGTGAGGAGGAGAACATCTGAAAAGAAAGTTACTGCTCTAAGTTTACATAGAGTTAGAGTCCCACCCAGAGCATCAGATAGTATGCAGAAAGCTAGTTCTATATCTGGTTAATATGACTGGCACTTTGATTATTCAGATAGAGAAGGAAATGAGAAAATATAAATATTCTGTTGCACATCAATATAAGTTGGATGCAGGAGAACAGTTGAGTAAATATTATTCTCTCAAGGGCAGAATATTTTCATAATTTGTATTTGATTTCTTACTGTGCCACATACTAAGTGTGTGACTTTGGGCAATATATTTAATCTCCTTTAAGCCTGCCTGATCTTGGGAGGATTAAATGAGATGGCATAGATAAAGGGCTTAGCACAGTACCTGATGTAATGTTTAGGTTTAGTTCCAGCATGATTATTCATTCATTCATGGTTTTAGGCACTGAAGAGAAAGCTCTCACTAAAACAGAAAAATCCATGCCCTCTAGGAGCCTACCTGCTGCCGAATGAAGTCATCATTATCATTTATTTATTTTAGCATTAATAATTTTTTCATCTCTGACAAGTTCATAGTATTCCAATATATGGCATGATTACAGAGGAAATATTTAATGACACAAAGCAGTAAAGCATGGTACTTTCAACTAAGGAATGTTAACAGAGTAAGTATTTTTAACCAAAAAGAGGGGAAGCCGGCATCTGCCCATTTCAGAAAATCTGTAAATTTCTTGAATTTTCTATTGTTGTTTCCAACATCAGTGAAACCTTCTGTAGTCACTCTAATTCTTGGCATTTTCTACTTTATATGGAAAATGTGCAGAGTGATGTAGCTCAGAATTTATTAAACACAACAGACACATATATTTCAGTGTTACAGCAAATTAGCAAATGTTACAACAAAAAGAAAGAAAACGGGGATTATGTAAGAAATACTTGTACTACGTCTACCTAATTCCAGTCTTTGGCTCTTACAAAAACATCTAGTATGCCAACACATTTAGGAGTCATTGAGTAAGGCTGGAAAACTGCCTGGCTCTACGCTCTCCTGCTGCACAATGCCCCCTTGTGAATTCCCACATATTTTTCTTTACTATGAATTGCTCATTTGTATATGAGTTTGTCTTGGGATGTTAAAGCAGTACATATATGAAAATCCCTTATACAACATCAGAAAAAAATGGAATTCTATGGTTGGAACATGGAAGAATTGGAGAAAGATATGACAGATATAAGATCATTGGTAATTGCAGTAGGCGTGAACAAGCTTTAAATATAATGGTTGAAAATATAATCTTAACTCTTTTTCATATATTTTAAAATTTAAAAACCCATCACTTTATGTAGGGTTCACTTAAAATGCTTAAAGCAACAGGGTTTCCATTCCCTCACTCACTCAACATATATTTTCCTAATGATTACTGTGTACCATTGGAGATATAATCATGAGCTGGTCAGATATGATTCCAGTTTTCAAAAAGTCAATGCCAGGAAAGGGTGGCAATAGTGTTTAGGGCAAGTGAGATAAAACTTTCTATATAAGTGCTGTTTGCTGAATCAAACCTGTTCACATACAACTAGATGATGGGGCAGAATGTGTAATAATTATTCTTAAGATCTGCTCTGTAAGACCTCTAATTACACCCACTTATCATTGGTTCCACAGCAGCAAAATGATGGTTAAGGTCATAAAGGGGATTTTTTTTTTTTAATTTTTTATTTTTTTTATTGCGGGTAAAAATAAAAATTTTCACAATACATACCAATGATCCACATGGGAGAGAGGGTAACTAAGACCAAAGCCCTTACATTTTTAAAGACAATAGGAAATCAGGGGCCACTCGATGGTAAAGGTAATACGTTTTGCATGCATTTGTTCATTTAATTTTTCAACAACTTTATGAGCTCTATACCATTTTTATCTTCATTTTTAAAACGAAGAAATTGATAAACATAAAGTTATACTTCTTGCCTAAGAGTACCCATCAATAAGAGGCAGGGCTCAGATTCAAATCAGATAGTCTTTATGGTTCTATATCTACACAGTACTAGGCAAGATAACAGAACTGTGGTGGATTGGATTATGTACTGCAGTTTAGACATGCTCTTGGCCTTGATCTGCACTCCTGTGGTTGTGAACGCATTGTAAATAGTTAAGGTGTAGCCAAGTGGATAACGTTTGATCTGGATTACTGATCCAGAAGCCAGAAGTCCACAGAACCCGGAAGATATCAGAGAGGACATTGCCATGTGATAGGAAAGCCAAAGCTTGTTTACCAGTCAGAAAGCTATGAATACTGGGAGAAAGCAAGCCTTTTTGCCTCTGAAACTGTGAGCCAATACATTCCTGTTGTTTAAGCCAAAATAAGTTTGTATTATTTGTGATAGCAGTCTAGCAAAGCTAAGACAGTGTCTTTTTCAAGCTTACCTGGCCTGGATCCTTAGGTAACTCCGGATACCTCATTCTAGGACTAGGAGCTTTTACTCCTCCATTAAGTTACTTGCAAACTTATCATCCAATATGAAGTCAAATTCAAAGTAACTGTAGATTATTCCCAGATTTATATTGTTAGATTTAATTACTCATGTGCATGCTAGTCTTATATTTCCTATTGTCTTCAGGGTATAAGCCAGTCTTCCAGTCAAACGTTGAACTCTATAGTTCATACTTCCTCTATATCTTTATTTCCACATGTCTGTTCACTAACATTGGTGGCATTTCTTTATTCCTCACCCTTCAAGCTCACAATTTTTAAATTAAAACATGTTGAAATGAATTCTTTGAATCTGCTCTCTTTTATTTTTCTCTCCTCTATAAAATCGAAAACTCACAGATATAGGGGGTGTCAAACTTCAAGTAATTTACATGTATATTGTTCAACCTCATTTTTCAAGTTACAGGTCTGGAGAATTTTGTGTATCAGCCATGGTAGACCCAAATTCAAATCCCTGCTTTTGACTCCAAATTCAAGTCAAATATAATTTCCAATACGCTATGGTCATTCTACCACCAGATAACAACAAAAATAATTATTCCAGTGTATTTTGTCCAAGTTCTTGATTTTTTTGCTCAAAGGTACCACCCCAGGTCAGGTGTTTAGCAGTGTGTAATGAACATTAAGTCAGCTACTCTGCCTCTCCATAACCCCTACTCCCACTCTCCAATACATAACTTCTCTGCTCCAGTTTCCTATATGCTAATGCATTCTACAGGGTAAAAATAACCTCATAATGCCATTGCCACCAAATGTTTTTGTGACTACAAAATCCTCCTTCTTCATAGCTCTAAGAGCTGCCTAAGTATTATAGCTCCTCAACTAACAGCCGCTCTAGCTTTCCTCATACCTATCCTCAGTATTTCAACAGGCAATATATTGGCAATTTGTCACTTTTTATACTTTATTTTGACTCTTTACAATTCACTGTCACAGCATTATTTTCTTTCTCTTTTTTTGGTGATGGTAAGAGAAGCACGAGTAGTTAAAGGCTTAATTGAAAAGAATCAGATCAAGGAACTAAATCAAATAGGTTGCTCTAAAAAGAAGTGTCAGTAATAGCCAAATTACATTTCACTCAAATTACATCCAAAGTTAAATATTAAAGCATTATTGATCTCTGGTGAGCAAAAACATCGAAGTGGTAAAAAAATAATAGGCATTTTCCTAATTGCAAGACAAGGCATTGTTAAAACCTAAGCATTGAACATACATGCTACTTCTGTACACTGTAAATGCTTTGAGAAGTCTGGCCCTTGTTTTTGACTCACAGGACACTTCTATTATTATTTATTGCCGTTTTACCTTAAAATAAAAGAAAAAATAAAGTTCTTTGAATAAATAATTCTGTAAATATAGAAAATAAGTTTTATTGTGTTATTTACAAAGAAGATTATATTCATTGTAGAAAAATCTGAAAATAAAGATTAAAGAGAAAAATAAAATGTCCAAATCCACCAGTGTCAATGTGTCAAGGATACACACACACACACACACACACACACACGCAAATAATATATACATACATCATATAGAATTATATGTATCTTATATTAATTTTCCATTATATTTGTATACAATTAAATGTAATGTATATGTATAATTATGTATAGGTATAATGACTCATATTGTAAATTGTTTGTAGTCTGACATTTTTTCACTTAATGATTGGTGATATATCTTAGCCACGCTGAATATACCCATTTGTGGCCTGTGTGTTTTCCCTAATTTATTTAACCAATCCCCTTATCATGTGGTAGTGAGGTTTTTTGTTATTTGCTATTTTAATGATACAATAATGAATATTCTTGTAACTAAAGCTTTACTCAAATTCTTAATTATCCCCTCAGCATAATTACTTAGAACTAGATTGCGTGAGTCAAACCGTCTATATGTACATTTTAAGGTGTTAGATATTATCATTAATTTCTATTCAGAAAGGTATAGTGTAAATAATATAAGAGTACCTATTTCCCAGAAATTTTGTCAACATCGAGAAATATCATTGTCAATCTGATAGATGAAAATGATCTTGTACTTCAGTGCTAATTTGCAGCTTTAAGTCACCCACTACAGAGAACATCCTTTCATATTTGATTGGATTTCTCTCTCTCTCTGTCTCTCTCTCTCTCTCTCTCTCTCTCTCTCTCGTGTGTATGTGTGTATGTGTCTGTCTTTTGTGGTGGGTGGAGGAATGGTCATTTTATCTTTCCATGCCCTTTGCATCTTTTTCCTACTCGGTTAATAATGATTTTCTGAAAGACTCATAGGGTATCTTGTGGTTACACATTTGTGTATTCTCCATCTTTTCATTTATCCTGCAACTTATTTTTCTTTGTACTCACAATATATAGCAAAGCCTCCCCCATTTAGTCATTCTACAAATATTTCTTAAAAGCTTTTTATTTTGGCATTGTTCTAGGCACAGAGAAATATAGCAATGTACAGAAATGCATTTACATTCTAACTAAAATATTATATGACATGCAATACTATTTTCATTTTTAAAATTTAATTATTCATTTTTATTTTGGGAGAGAGGAAAATGGTATAATATAGATGTCTAATTTTATTTTACCAAATAAATATATAGTTATTACAACACAATTTGCTTTAAATTTCAATCTATTCACATAGATTTACATGGAAAAATGTAACAGATAAGTCTTCCTTGTCTTTCTGTAGTTTCTATTGCTTGGCATTTACCTGTGTCATGTCAAAATTATAAATTTTGCAGTCTCTTTCTTTATGTGATTAGCATTTCTAGAAGTATATTTATTGTTTCATTTGTAGCTTTTGGATATTTTTAGCAATCTACAGAGATTTTCTAATAGTTATTTTTTCTTTATTTCCTATATTCTTTTTCTTTCTAATTAGTTTTTATGGTCCTTTATTGTTCAGCTTTTGTGATTTTTGAGTGACTATTCATTTATTTTCAGGGTTATTTTTTTTTTTTTTAGCTAATAGGAACATTTCTACTATGAATTTTTTCTCAGTATCATTTTGGTAATATTCCAGAGATTTTTAACATGCAAGTGTCTCATTGTTGTTAATGACAATATTGAAGGTTTTATTATATGAAGTGTTTGTTGTAAATTTTCAGTTTTAAGATTTGCCTTAATTTTCAAAAATTAGAATTTAAAGATAGAAATATAAATAAAGACATGCAATAAACAAATATCCTGGTTCTGTAAAAAACTTGAAGTGACATAGCCTAGTTTGGAAGAAATCTGTCAAATATTTACTTATGCTTATACAAATTTCTCTTTCTTGTCTGAAAATTCAAAACTTTAAGAAACAGATTTACAAGGTTTTCTATAAAGAAAAAAATCTTGGAATATTAAGAACAATTACAGTCAACCTCATATCAGTAGGCCTCATATCTATTCAAATATTTTTCTGTTCACATTTTTATATTTTTGAGGTACTCTAAAAAGGAATTTCCAAACACTGCATTAATGACCTAACACAGCATGTTTGGCATAGAATCTCCATGTCATTTCTCCACTCTCTCCTACTCTTTCTGACTCAAGCAGTGAGTAAAACACCTTGAATGCCCCAGTCTTTTGTGTTCCCTGTTTCCATGTCTCCATGTGCAAGGCTGCGTGAAAAAGGGATTTAGAAAGAGTGGTCTATTTTCTTAAATAAGCCCTTACTATTCATTCTTTTTCCTATTCCTTTATGAAAAATCATAATTGAATGAAAAAAAGCAACTCTTAAAAGAATTTATTTTAGCTGTAAGGAAAAATATTCTGACATTAGGGAGTGCTAAACAAAAACCTGCTGCCAAGGGAAGTGGATTATCACTCCTACCATTAAAAAATATAATTGTTTTCCTCTTAGTTATCTTTACATATATACATATAAAATTTTATATACTTAAAATTTTTAAACTAGCTTTAGATTACATGAATGTTACATAAAAAATATCAGGGATTCCCTTATGCCCCCTCCCTCCCCCTCCCATACTTTCCCACATCAACAACATTCCTCACTAGTGTGGTACATTTGTTACAATTGATGAGAACATATTGAATCATTGCTACTAACCACAGATTACAGCTTCCATAACAGTTTACACTCTGTCCTGCACAATCTTGTAGGCACAATCTTGACAATATATACAATGGCCTGTATCTGTCACTGCAATGCCATACAAGACAAATTCAATATTCTGAAAATGCCCCCATGTTACACCTATTCTTCCTTGTCCCATCCCTCAGAACCTCTGATGGCCACTGTCTTTATATCAATGATAAGAGTTTTCCATTGCTAGAATAATAATAAGTCTATAGTAGAATAATAATGTCTACTTTAGTCCATTTTTCATTCCCCAATCTTGAGGATTTTGGGATGGTGATGCCCACTCTGCTTTTAATTGAGAAGGAGTTTAGATCCCATGGGGCAGATGGATGGAACTATCTTGCTTGCAGTTGCAGACACTCTCTGTTCCTTGGGATGCATTGTCCATCATCATCTCCTTGTTAGGTGTCCTGGGTGAATACAATGAACTAGAAAGTAGGTGTTGCAACTCTGCTGAAATTCAGGACACAACTGGACATGGACAGATCAAAGATTTAAGTCTCTGGGACATATATTAGTTATCTTGTCCTGGAAAATATTTGTTCACAAACTCCATGTATTTAAAAGCCGGTGCTGAAGTGTTACTAGGCTAGTAGAACAAAGCCTTATTGATTCATCCCTAAACTATGAAATGGCTTTTATTTTTAATTTTCCTTAATAATTCATACTTTTTAATTAATTATGAGTAGTATGTCTTCAACACTCACTCCATTAAACAGAAAACTTCTCCTACACAAAATCTGAAGTTGTGCTTCATTTTCTTCTTAAACAGCAAGTGCGTAGCAAGGCTGGAGCTGTTGAGCCAGAAGTGCCACATTTCTAATCTCAATTTGGCAAGTTGCATAACTGAGCTTAAATTTCCTCATTTGTAAAATTGGAATAAATAGTAAACACATTGTAGGATGTCTTTAAAGAATGTCAATATAAGTATTCAATAAATGGTAAGTGCTCTTGTTGCTATCATTATTTAAACTCAAGAAAGGATATAACACACTCTTAATTGATTGTAAAGTCTCTGTTCATTTTATAGCCTTGTGCCTGGCATCTAGAGGATGTACTGCTGTTACAAAGTTGTCTATACTAAAACCATCACTTTCTGCACAGTATTTCAGGGACCAATACCCTTCAATTTCTCTATAACATCTGTGGATTAAAGTTCAAATCCCTTGCATGAAATTCAAACAACCTGTAGTGTGGCTTTACCACATTGTTTCTTCTTACCTCACGCTGCTGAAACCTGCACTGTAGCTGAAATCATCTCCTAGTTTTTCACGTGTGGTCTTTTCTTAATCCTTCCATCTTTCCACAGAAAGCAATTAGATAAGCAGGATGGCTTATAAACCTCTCTCACTTCTTTAGCCTTTACGATAGTTCATTAAGGGAAGGGCCCTGGACTCTTCATATTCATGCTGAGGACGTACCACAATGCTTGAAACCTAGTGAGCACTCAATATATTTGTTGAATGTATGAATAAAAGTTACAGCTACATACATGCATAGTTGGCATTTAAAATATAAAGACTTCACTGAATAAATTAATAGCAAAATGTTGAAATGTGGGTGGAGTGTGAGACAGAAAATAAACAGATTAAGGAATTTTAGCAGATTTGGTGTTGTTGTTAAATAGTTATTACCTGCTAAATAACATTAGCTCAAGTCTTTTATATATGGACTCCTTCACTCTGAGTTTCCCAGCTATTCAAATGAATTCGACTGTGCTTAATGAAATCAGTAAGAATTTGAAAAATGTATCACTTCCCAAATTACTATTTCTTTTATGATGGCTTTTTTTCCACTAATAATTCATATTTAGTCTGAAAATATACAGGGGAATATAATACATTTCTTTTTTTATCTGAGCTGCGATGCCATTTATGCATGTTTCAAAGTTTAACAATTTACTTTTGTTGTGAAAAAAATGGGGGAAAAGAAAGACAATTAAAATTCAGTGTGTGGGGTATACAATAAGGATGGTATCCTTTCATGGTCTACCTTACTAAGCAATCATGACAAATGTTCACAACAGAGTTGGCCTGGACTCCTGCACGGATTGCTGAATCATTAAAGAGGGTCAGTTCTGAAAAATAAAGTTTAAATGGATGAGCACATTTAGTTTAATGATATTACAGATAAAATAAACCAGGCTTTGCAATTACACACAGTCCAGATCTGATTCCTTTAACATCTTAAGCAATTTCAAATACTTGTATGAGCAATGTAGTTAAATATCTCTTAGCTTCAAAATTTTCGTCATTTGTCAGGGTATAATAAGGCTTTGTGCTTAGTGTTACTTGGAAATTAAATGAAATAACATGGAAATGCTTGCCTTTTATAATAGTTTTATATTATGATAATTGTGAATTAATATAATATATATGTATAATCAATTTAATTTATAATTCATTCACTTCCAAAATGAAATTAAAGATTATTTAGTAAAATAATTATTCATTCACTTAACAACTATATTTGTTGGGCATCTTCATTGTGCCCATTGACAATAATGGGTGTGACAAATCTAGTGACAAAGGAAAGACTGAGTAACAAACACAGCATAAAGGGAAAAGCTATAACAAGAAATTATAGCTAAATGGATGTCAAACTTTTAAAAGTATATGTTAAGTTTATGTTTATCAGACATATTTAGTTAAACAAAACTTTCCCTTGCCTTATTCCTTTGTCTTGGATTGTCACTATATTAAGAATTATCAGATCTAAATGTACAATGCTTCACATAGACTTGGGCTGTCTACCCATTGAAACTATTAGAATAGACAAATTTTAACTATTTCAATAATTTAACTGTATAATTCATCATTTCTCTAGTAATGCCCTAACAAAGAAACCCCTATTGTTTTCTTTTTGTAACGTGTATGAAATATGTAACAGTAGAATGATTTGATTTAAAAGTATTAGTTTTGTTCTAGATTAATTGCCTTTTTTCTCCTTTTAATAAGAAGTAGGAGACATATTATAGGATTAAGATACTCCAGGGTATGTTTTATTGATCGACTAATACATGATATGGGTGGTTAAAACACTTAGCCTTTAGGTTTGCAGCTCATAATGTACCCTGGGCATGAATAAATGGAATAATAAAATGTACCCTGGAGTGTCTTGATGTCATATTAAAAATAATAAAACACATGAACTGACATATTCTGAAATCAAATAAAGAAAAGGTTCACTTTGCAAACATTGGGTACTCAGAATTGAATTGATACTTCATAAAATATAGTAATATGTTTACTATACATAAAATTTATTAGATTCCATATATTTTAAATTTTTTTCTAAAAATGTCCTAATGGACTTAAAACAAAAACCCTCTTGATTAACTTTAGAGTACTCAAAG
Source organism: Cabassous unicinctus (assembly GCA_029593785.1). Lineage (NCBI taxonomy): Eukaryota > Metazoa > Chordata > Mammalia > Cingulata > Chlamyphoridae > Cabassous > Cabassous unicinctus. The sequence goes on from JAQZBX010024193.1 coordinate 19,726, forward strand.
GCAAATTTTTAACACATAAATGCATAGGTATCTTGTAGAAACATTTTAGCACCTCTCATTTTCAAGAGTGTTTATTTCATGATTTATTACATTATTTATCATATTTTAGCCCTTGTTCTAAAATCAGAATTAATTTACTTTATATAACATTAAAATAAGAGATGTATTGCACTCCTTCAACATGATGGCACTAGACCAGGAAATGTGCTATGTACTGGGGATTCAAAAATGCATAAAATACCTTCCCCAACTTTAAATGTCCACGTTTTAGAGGGGAAACTAACATAATTCCATATTGTTACTCGAGCAAAAGCAGGGTTCTTTGCCCAATGCGATTCAAAATGACCAATTCCTGAGACATTGGGGTTTCAAAGAGAGAAAGAGTTTATTGCCAGTGCATAGCAAGGAGATCAGACGGTTTAATGGCCTATATTGAAAGGGACTGCCTTGCCAACCTCCAAAAATTGTAAGCTTTTTGAGGGTAACCCTATCTTATGTATTTTAATATTTCTAGTGCTTAACACAGTGGAAACTCTTGAAATAATTTGGCTGGGAAATTATGCATGTATATTGACTCAGAGAACTTTGGGGAATTAAGTAGGCAAAAAACGACTTAGAGAAAGAATTTACCAAAGAGCAGTTGAACTACTTTATTGAGTGATGAGAAACATTCATGGACATTTTGCCATCAATACTTTAAGCTGTTGCCCTAATGATCTTTCAAATCTGCAAATCTAATCAGGTTATTTTCTTGATTAGCATCCATCAACATATCCCCACTGCCTTCTAGACAAGATTAATCCCCTTAGCAGAGCACACAAAGATATTCAAGATCTGTTAACTATTTACACGTGGAAGTTCATTGAAGCTCACCACTAACCAAGTTTTCACATACACCATATGGGTCAGCCATACCAAAACGCTGACATTTTCTCACAAATCATTTTTACTCACTCCTCAATATTCCATACATGTTGTGTGCTCGAGCTGAAAATGTCCATTATTTTAAGTGCTAGTATCACCCCCTCTGGGGGGAAGACTGCCTTGTCTGAATGAGATGCCCTGCCTTTGTGTTTCCATAAAGTACCTCTCTTCCAACACTTAGTATGTTATACTATAACCAATTACACCCTCACTTTTGACTGTGAGCTGTACCTCATTCTTACCTCAGTAATTGTTACAAAGTTGGCACTCAGGAAACACTTCTGAATGAACAGGAATCTGAGTTTCCTGTTGGTGCCCCAATCCAACTCCTTTATGACAAAGCAGCTATTTAAGTATAACTTATGCCTCTTCTGTTTTCTAAAAGGGTTATAGGACATACAGAAGAATAGGATTTGAATGAGGACTTAAAAAGAAGGGGGAAAAGCATCTATTATGTAGGATTCAGGATGACATTTTTAGCAACCCAATCAGCTGGGATCAAAGAATATAGTATTAAATCTGAGTTTATAAAGTGAATTAATGCCGTAGGAGAATCTAACAGATAAAGAACCTATTGCAAGATTAAAAAGAAATAGTCACTTAAATTCAACAGCAGAGACATTTTGAGTTTCTTTTTCAAATTGGCAAGAAAAAAGCAGTGTGTATATAAGATAGAACTAGAAAGATGAATAAAACATTTTATTTTTTGTCATGGTTGTTGAAAAAGGGTAATATATAATTTGACTTAATTTTACATAATGTGAATTCCAAAGAGATGTGAAAATCAGCAGTTTATAACTACAGCAGAAAGGGGAAGGGAATTTTTTTGGTTTTATAACTATATTAATTCTGGTCCTGGCAACATGATGCTTTGACTCATTATGGACCTCCCCCTATTTTATCACAAACACTCGAAAATATTGGATAAATGATCATACACTAAATAGAGAATGCATAACCAAGAGAAAAAAGGAATAAAGGAAGGGAAATCCCCAGGTGCCAAAGAGAAGGATACTGTGGCTACAGCAGTATCCTCTTGAGCTGACACAGTAATAGCCAGTAGTAGGTGTCATACCAGATCCAGATAATTCTTGAAGGAGCTGGACTTTCAAAGTCCACAAAGGGAAAGGATAAATGGGCTTGTGGCAGGAGATGACCTTGAAGTTGACACACCAGGAAAGCAGCAAGAAAGTTTAACTCTCCTCAGAACTCTTTCTGGGAAAAACAAATCTGTGGAACCATAAAAACACAAGTTCACAGCATATAGTGTGTAGAGTTCAAATTTACATTACCTCTATGATATGGAAGATGGAGTCAAAAGATCAACATCAGAAATAACAACAACCAATAAAAACAATAAACTTCTATTCTCTCTGTGGTTCAGATAGGAAAATTCCCATTGATCTATCTTTAAGGTCGCTGATTGTTTCCTCTGTCATTTCATTTCTGCTATTGAGCCTCTCCAGTGAACTTTTTTTGTGTATGTTATTTTATTTATAAAACTCTGCCTTAGTTTTCCAGGGTTGATGTAACAAATACCACAGATTGGTTGGCTTAAATAATAGAAATTTATTGTCACACTTTTGGAAGATAGAAAGTCCAAAATCAAGATATTGACAGGCCATGCTTTCTCCAAAGTCTGTAGCTTTCTGCTGATGCCTTGCCAGCAATCCTCCTATGCAAGTCTGTCTTTCACCTTCTGTTTCTCCCTCATACCTCCTACCATGTCCAAATTTCCTTTGCTTGTAAGGATTCCAGTTATATTGGATTAAGGTCCACCCTGTTTCAGTTTGGCCTCATCTTTAAAAAGTCTGTGAATATTCTATTTACAATTGAGTTCATATTCACAGAACAAAGAGTTAGGACTAGAGCATGGCTTTGTGGGGGGCATGATTCAATCCACAATAATCTCCATTGGTTCCTTCTTATAACTTGTATTTCTTTGCTGATAACTTCTATCTTTATATTTGTTTCAAAACATTCTGTACTTCATGGAGACATTGTTATAAAAGCTGGTTGTCTCTTAATTGGCATCTTAGTTTCCTAGAGCAACAATATCAAAATACCACAGACTGGGTGATTGAAACCAAAAGAAGTTTATTGTATCACAGTCCTGGAAGCTAGAAGGCTTAATCAAGGTGCGACAGGGCCATGCTTCCTCTGAAGACCGTAGGATTCTGGTGGTAGCTTGTGGCATAATGCAATCTCTGCCTCAATCACATGGCTGTCTTCTCTCTCTGTTTATGTCCTTATAAGGGCAACAGTCATACTGGATTATTGCCCACATTAATCCAGTTTGGGACCACCTTAGCTAATAATATCTTCAAAGATCCTATTTCCAAATAACACCACACATTTATGAGACTAGAGGGGTAAGCGGGAAGTTAAGACTTACATATACCTTTTGGGGGACAATCCATAACAATTCAATCTGCAACAATCCACAACAATTGCCTTTTTGGGGGGAGTTATTGAGGTCTGCCTAGTTCTTTATTTTTTATTAATTTGAAAGTGTGCCCTGGACTTTTTAAATATTGTGATATTCTTGGTGGTGTTGAAATCCTCTGAAAACTAGTTTTGTTTCTTTGTTTTGTTTTTTATTTGTTTTAGCAGACAGTCAGACTGCATGCCATGACCCAATTTTGTTTCACTATATTTCCAATATTAGTTACTTTCCAAAACCTTTGGTAATGATATTCTGTTCCACCCAACACATACAAAACCCAGGTGCTAATTTGCACATGGAAAGTCATCTACATCATAAGTCAGTTCTCAAAGTTTTGATGTGTTGATTCAGGTCAGTTCCACACAGGCACAACTCTGGGATGAGCTATGCACTTCATGTACTAATTTAAATTATCCTCTTTCCATTTCTATCCTCTTCATTGTTACCCTAAACTCTCTGGGTACGAAGAGATAATTTTTTGACACTCTGGCTATTTTACCAAAGTATTGACTCTACTAAGCTCTTCTGAACTTCAGCCAAGAACTGGGTCCAACTTGGGGTAAAGCAGTGAGAGAAAAGAAAGGAAAAAAGAAATTCCTCACATATTTTTCAAATAACAAAGTCCCTTCCCTAGTTTTTCTGGTAAGAGAACAAGGTTTTTTGTTTGTTTGTTTGCTTTTTTGCTTGTTTCTGAAATGTAGGTACCTGCACGTCCAACGCTGCCACCACCACTGCTACCTATGCTGCTACTTCCACCACCATGGGAATGTGATTTCACGACTGGGCTTTGTTCAGGGCAGCACTGGCATAGTAAAAAGAGAAAGTCAGAAACGTAGAATTTCCACCTACAATAGTCCATTCCTGTGACACTTAATTTTATATGTCAACTTGGCTAGGTTATATTGTCCAATTGTTTGATCAAATACTGGCCTAGTGGTCATTATGTATAAATTTTGTAGATAGGATTAACATCTAAGAGCCGTTGACCTTAAGTAAAGAAATTTTCCTCTATAATGTTGGTGGGCTTTACCACATCAGTTAGTGGTCTTAATAGTAATAACTGTGGAATCCAGAGATCAGAAGGGATTTTGCCTCAAGAATGCAATTTCCACTCTCTCTTGTTTCCAGGTGAAAGAATTTGGAATCCAGAATTCAACATCACTCTCAGTGGAATTCCCAGACTCTAGACTGCCCTACACATTTGAACTTGCCAGCCCCCACATTCTCGTGAGCCAATTCCTTAAAATAAATCTCTGTATATACATATACAATATACATATGCATTTACAAAATACATATATCTGTGTTGATTCTGTTTCTCTAGACAACCCTGAGTAATAAAATTCCATAGCACCCTCCCTTCCTAATTTTCTGTGCCAGACAGTAAAAGATATTCTTTGAGATTTTGCAGTCTATGCCTGTCAGTCAGCTTTGAAATTCCAGGATCCACAGTGCTCTAGAGTCTAAACCAGGAAAGATGGGAGAGAAAATAAAACAGAGACTCACTACAATATGAGTCCTTCTTTGAGACTTAATTTATCCAGTCTACCTGCTACCATTTATTTTCAGGGTCTTCAGATCATTGTTCATGTATTCTGTCTAGAGTTCTAAATTTTATTAGGTGGGAGAGATACAGTGGTGGATGTTTACTCTATCAGAACCAATTCTGGAAGTTGTTTCTTATATTTTAAAAGGAGAATTATTTGCTTTTGTTTTGAGACTATGCTTTAAGGGGTAGGCACTGATAGTGAGATACCATTTAAGAGAAAATTATATTAATTCAGATGAAAGGCAATGATAACTCAGTGAAAGTGATGGGAAATGGCTAAAATTTGGATATATTTCTAAGGTAGAATGAATAAGATTTTCTATGAATTTGATATTGTTTGTGAAAGAAAGCTTTAAAAATACAAGAATTTTCACTTTTGGATGTTGTGATTTGTAGCAGATCAACAAATACAACTATAGAAACTAGAAATTCTGAACAACAACAACAAAAGATTCTTATGGGTAACAAATAAAGTATGATAAATCCATATCATGGAATGCTATGTGGCAATAAAAGGGAATGAGAAGGTCAAATTTGAACTGATATGAAAAGATTTCCTAGATATATTGTCAATTGAAAAAATCAATCTGCAGTAAATTATTTATAGTAGGCTCTCATGTAAAGAAGAGAAAATAATATACATATGCATTTGTTTCTATATGTAGGAGGAGAAAGTAGCTGGCAGACGATGGCAGTAGGGAGAATTTTTCCAATGTGTATTCTTTTCCACTTTTTTAAATTTTGATTCACATGCAAATATTACCTATTCAAAAAATTAAACTAATTTTAAAAGGATATCAAGGATGTATAATCCTAAAATTCAATCCAAAGATACTCATTAAGAACCTGCCATGCGTATCTAATGTTGGATAAGATAGATACACATGATTTTTAAACATTAAATGGTGCTTACGTGGAAGATGGGTAGATGTTTTCTGTTGTTATTGTTTTTACTGGCTAGTTCCCATACCAAAAGCTTAATATAACAAAAATTTAATACACTTTCATATAACAAAAGCTTAATATGAGTAACTGTGTGAAATAATTTATCATTTTCCTCTAGTCAGATATTTAGATTGTTTAAAACATTTGTCATTAAAATTAATGTTAAAATGAACATCTCAATGCAGAAAGCTGTATTCATCTTTTGATTTAATTTCTAAGTATTAATGACCAGAAATGAGATTATTGAATCAAAGTATATGCATATTTGTAGTTCCTGGTAATACTTCATAACCGCTTTTCAAAGTTATCTTACTGGTAATAATTACGTTAGGATGAGAGGATTATGAGTGACTTCATTTTAATTTTAGATTTTCATTTATTTTATTATAATTGAGAAATGTATTCAACAATCTCTCACTTTAATTCTACTTTAGGCAGATTTTTATTGTTCTTGATTACTTTTGTACATCATCTTTCATCTACTCAATTTTTCATCAAATATATCTATATTATGAGCCATCGCTAAAATTTGAAACTGGGCAGCAGGAAGTGTATAGTTAAACAGAATAATTTATAATTCATTTTCAGGAGAAATAAAAGAATGTGAGGGAAGCAGATGTGGCTTAAGTGATTGGGCTCCCATCTACCATATAGGAGGTCCAGGATTCGATTCCCAGGGCTCCTGGTAAAGGCAAGCTGGTCCACACAGAGTGCTGGCCCGCGAAGGAGTGCTGGCCCGCGCAGTAGTGCTGGCCTTCACGGAATGCTGGCCCGTGCAGCACGCTGGCTCATGCAGGATGCTGGCCCGTGTGGAGAGCTGGTGCAGCAAGATGACACAACAAAAAAGAGACACAGAGGAGGAAAATGAGAGCAGCAGCAGACCAGGGAGCTGAGATGGTACAAAAGATTGAGCTCCTCTCTCCCACTGGAATGTGAGGCAAAACTGGTCAAATGGAACTAAATAACTTTCAGTATCTAGAGTAGGCTCCCCATTCCAGGCCAGAGATCTGCTTGGCACATATTTGTTATACTTGAAATGAATATTATGTACTGCTGTGTATTGAAGAAGGGTTTAGAAATCCCCTTGGTTGAATGTGGGCTTTTATTTCAACCATATGAGTTAAATAGATTAGGCCAAGGATAACCAAAACTTTTCCAACACAAGCATTCAAGTCTTTATTTCTTGAGAAACTAGTGTAAAGGTTTAGAAAAGATAGTCTATAAAATGTAGTTATAAAATTAAAAGGCTTTATTAATTTGGAAAGATAATTCCTTGCCCCCAAAAATGCTTCTTAATATGCATCAATGTTTAACAAAGAAAAACTATTTTAAAAGCAAACTATTCTGTAAGTGCAAATCCAGATGGATTTCAGTAGAGGAAAAAGGAAATGGAACTAAACAACAACAACAAGAAAGGAAATAAATAAAACAGACACAGACTCCTGAGAAACAGAGATTAATTGTCAATTTATATTACCACCATAAATGTATGATTGATTATGCCTGTTCCACCTTAAACTTATGAACACTGAATTTCAAATATTTTAGTTCCTTTTAAAATGTTTTAAATTGCCAGATAATGTAACTACAAATATTTTAAAAGATTCTTGAAACCATAAATTGATTTCTTAATGATTTTTATATGTTCTATACATACATTTTCCTACATATAACAATCTTGGGTTCCTGGCACAAGCCTATCTATCATTCACATGTTCCTTTTTCCATTAATGTGTAATTGAATTGAATTTAATATAATTATCTTAAAGGACTTCTGGACTTTATGTTCTGGTGGGGGAAACATCGGTTATTAATGTTCTTTTATGATGCTGTTGATTCCTTCACTTTGTCATTAGGCTCACATTTGCCTCACAAAACAGATGTGAAGATATTTATCATTCGTCTGCCATTCACTAAGCATTTATTGAGTGTCTTTTCTTCACCAAGCATGTACTAGGCAATTAGGACATAACAGTGGACAAAGAGAATTTATATGACCAAATCCTAATGAGAAAAAAACCTCATTAATGTGAGCTAAACTTCAGCCTACCCCATTTCTACTTGGGGTTTTTGTTGATTGTTGCCCATGAGGAGAGAGGCTCATATGCCAGGCAGGGAGTTAAGGCGTCTACCAAAAATTGCAAAGCTTTTGGCAAATACTTGGGACTTGAGAAACAAAAGATTGAATTTTAAGGTCCCCAAATTAGCCAAGAACTGAAGGTCCTTAATCCTCTGAGACAAGAGAGGCTTAGAAGTGAGGTTTTCTCAAGGAATTTGCCAAATTCTTAAGCTCTCAGGACTAAAGGTCAAGAAGCCAAGGGATCAGGATAAGGGCCCTAGTCTCAGCTTCGTTATGCCTCATCTGTCATGTTTTTATTTGCCCAAACTATTTACTTACCCCAGGAATAAATTACCTTTACTTTTTAGATTTGAAAAACTCTACTGCTGAGTTTAGCAAGTCCAGGTAATACTGATTTTGACAACAAATAATCTATGTGTGATATAAACTGCCACAGTAGATATTTAATATAACAGTACAGGAAATGGTCCTAAAAATTGGAGGTTAAAAAAAAAATGGTTGGGGATATTTATTCTGCTTTTTATTGGCTATAGGAACCAGATAAATTAACTTTAAATTTTTGTAGTTGATTTTGACAGCGATGGTACTATTCAGTGGCCAAGTGCACTTTCTGATTGTGCTGGTTAAGTATAAGGGGAAGCTCATAGGATACCCACCTGGGTGAAGAATCATAGAAAAAGAATGACAGAATAAAAGAACTTAGAATATTAGAGGGCTTAAAGAATTTATGCAGAATGTTGCCCAAATGTTGTTTGTCTCATCACAGGACTGAGGAGACAAAAATTTGACTTTAGAAACCTATACGAAGGAGGAGCCTTTGTAAGCATCTGTGACTCATAATTGAGAAAACCAATAGGTTAATTTCTAGGAGTGGGAATGAACCAAATGTACACTGAGACTAAAACCAGCCCCACATTATCTCAGCCTTTTAATGGCTCAAGATTATCTGCCCTACTCTAGCTGTTCACCAGGATAGGGTGAATGCCCCCTTGAGAAATGCAAATTTATGCAATGACTCTCTAGTTATCTACACACAATACATAGGATTATGTATGAAAATACATGCCAGTTCTTCAAAGCTAATAAGCATGAAGATATCTAGGACATGGTTGACTATCAGTCTCTAAAATATAGAAGCTAAATCCAAGTAATAATATATATAATTTCAATGAATTGCTATTGATTTCCATAAAATGCTTCTAACAAAACATTCATTTTAGCTAGTATATATAGTACATAACTATTTTACATGACTTACATGATAGTTAAAATTATTAAATACAAAAAACAAGGAATAGCTAGGAAAATCTGTGAATAGAGTAAAATATTAATATCTCAGAGCTAAAGTGAGAGTTGTCACAAGATTTTAAAAAGAATGATAGAAGACTTACATTGTGATATCTCTGAACACAAAGAATGAATAGAAGATTCTAAAAACTTGAAAGGAAAAAAAAGAACAAATCAAAAAACACCTACAAATGAATTAGAACCATACAGACAGCTACAACACTGGGTAAATGTTAAAAAGATAGTGACACAGGGCCTTCAAAGTTCTAACACTCTATACTCAAACAAGCTAGCCTTCAATATTAGGGTCATATGACTATAGTAAAAATTACCGCCAAGGAAACTCCTTCTACGAAATTGCTTGAGGATATAATCCAGCAAAACTAGCGTGAAATAAAATCCAAAGAAGAGAAATGAATAGCAATGCAAAATGATGGCACTGTAAGAAGATACAAGTGGAAAAAAATTCTAGCTATAGAGCAGGGCTAGAAAACAAATCGTTTAAATTAAATTAGTATATCAGTACATTCCAAGAAGAATGTCTTAAAAAAGAAGACGGGTATGTATTTAAAGCAATGGAGAGAAAGACTAAGTGAATGATATTAGTAATATGGGAAAAGTATTTAGGTTTTCTCACAATAAGAAAGTCAGAGAGAATCGACAAGATGGGGAAGACTCACAGATATTTATTGCTGAAATGTGAAGTAAATTAACATGTTGAATTATTTCATGCAATTAATGGAATGTAAATAAAATAATTTATTTTATTTAGACATTAGGGATATTTTCTTTGCTTTGTTCAGGGGTTATGGACTGGAATAAAAATTTGCACACATCACCCTGATCTGCATATATTGATTAATTATGTGCATATATTCATAACAAGCAAATGTTTATTATTTATACACACTTAGAATAGACCTAAAGAAAAAATATTGAAGACAGAAAAATAATTTCATTTATTTGACAAATTTAAAATTCAAAATAGAACATGAACATTCAAAGTAGAAATGGAAAGGTAGAAGAAGTCAGTTAAAACAACTAATTTTACTTTATGTTCTTGAAAGAAAAATGACAGCACTTGCTGACTGGGAAACATGGACCATACTTATGATCTGGTTAGTTGGTAAAATGGCTCATCCCAACAAATGAACCACAAGTATAAATGTTATCTATGCCTTCTGCCAGAACTTGAAGTGAAATATGTATGTATGTGAGGTGACAAGTACCTAAGTCTGCTAACTGCTCTAATTTTATTGGCAGCTAAGGCAGCCCCATGGACTAAAGTTCCTAGGGATGTAATAGATGGCTTTTTCTGGCAAAGTATTCTCTTGGAATGGAGTCAAATGGTGT
>JAQZBX010024194.1:0-21650 GCA_029593785.1 Cabassous unicinctus
TAAAAGCGAACTTAAATGGTGATCTAGTTGCTCTTTCATCCTCTAGACAGCATTGCACTGTCTACCACTCCTAGGAAAACTCCACTTCATGGGGGAGGTGGTCCAAGGTCTCACATTCAGGAAGTTCTTCCTAATACCACATCTAAATAGCTCCTGTTTTAAAATTAAGCCTGCTCTCTTTAATTAGATTTCCTGGGAAAACAAAATCTAAGCACTCCTCTTAAAAATTTACAAGGATACCCCTGTTCCCTCCCCCGATTCTCTTCAGGCAAAATAAACAGACCCTTTAGCCTACTATCCAAATGAGCATTCACTGAAAATGCCTTAGCTCAGGAGGGCTACAACTCTGGCCTGAGTCAGCCCAGGGACTTGTCTAAAGGGACCCAGGGGAGCAAGAGCTAAAGGGAAAGAGCGGCCCCTGGCTGCCTTAGGCACCCCCCCCCCCCAGAGAGTTGTGCTCCTTTCCCTAGAAATGTGGCAAATGATAACAAAGCAGGGGTTCTTTACACTCTTCCCTAGAAGTGGCTGCCAGATGCACAGTGCTGTCTCACAGATGCTGGCTGTCGTTAGAGCTCACTCTTAGTTTGGGGCAGTGTGTTTTTATCTTAGTTAATCAGGTGGTAATCTTCAAACAGGCCTTTGGTCAATGTTATTCATTGATTATAGGCTGAAAGCTTTAAAAATGCTTTACATAATAAATCCACAGAGCTCCTTTTATGAAACATGATTAAGTCAGAGAAGAGTAAAACTCTTTGGGCCAGATCTGAAAACTCCCCAGAATTCTTGAAATCAAATAAAAGCAAAACAGTCTGTGTCTTCCCAGTGTAAATTCTATTCATTAGGCAACAGAAAATAGGCTAGGGAAAAAAAACACAGATTATATATCAGAGACTGAACAGAGAGTCTGGGCAGAAATTGTTCCATCGATATTTTTTGTTGGGATTGCAGTTTACTTACAAGGGACTTCGAGAAATTGTGAAACTTCCTAAAAGAACCAGAATTACACAATCAATGAAACTGAGGAAAAACACATTAAATTCCCAAAGAATCAGAGTGAATGGAAAGTGGAATCAACCTATTGATTGTTCATTTCTTTCTTTTGCCACCTGAGGTTAACTAGAGGTCCACGGAAGCATCGAGTTTTGAAAACTTTTAGACATTAGCTAGCCCCTCAATCCCCTCTGCCCTGCCCATTGAGGTATGACTCTTCCATAACCACCGCAGGTGAAGGCTGCTTGTGCCTCATTCTTTCCCTCAATTAACAACACATCTAGTGATGGAAAATTCACTGGCTCCCCAAAGCCCATTTCCATGAAAAGGAAAGCTCTCATTGCTATATAGTTCATACTTTTATGGACTCAAAACTGTTGAGAAAGAATTTTAATAATCATAAAGAAGCAAAATAATCCTTATAAGGAGGTTTAATAACTCAACCAAGCAAAGAAAATTTTAATATTTCATCCTCTCTCATTATCTAAGTTTAATTTCCAAGGCAAGAGGGTTTTGAGTAATTATAATTGGCCACACATCTGGATAGTCACATCTTATTTTCTTTTTGTTTGTTTGCTTTTGTATTGCCCAGACTAATTGCTTTATTGTTACTCTAAACAATGATGGCATGAAGGAAAAACTGTGAGACTTGGAAAAATAAAATAATTTAGCAATTGATAAATATTTTTAAAGAATCCAGCATCCTATTGAACGCATTACCAAAGCCCATGTCATCACAGGACTCCTCAGATTCTTCTTTCTTTTCTTCCACCTTCTCCTCCACCAGGGCAGCAGTGGTGGAGGGGACAGGACCCCTCACTGGTATAGCGCCTACGGCTGGGGCAGGTCCAATAGCCCCTACTTTGCAGATGAGGCTCCTGATGTTGACGTTGATCAGGGCCTTTGCAAACAAGCCGGGCCAGGAAGGTTCAATATTTCTACCAGCTGCTTTAAGGAGGGCATTGATCTCATCCTCCTTGGCGGTGATCTCATCATCGTGGAGGATGAGGGCTTGCTTGGATGCAGGAGAGCTCAGAGATGAAGGCCTTGGTGCTGGGTGGACAAGAACTGGGCAGGTGGCTGATAAGCAGCTGCTTGTCGCTGGAAGAAGTGAGGGCCTCATGCCAACGCAGCCTTAGCTTCCTCGGAAGAACCGAACAACTTAGTGGCAACTGAGGAAAGCTACCAGGATTTATAAAGCTGTTCTCTGAGTTGGTCTTGGACCAGGGACTTTTCTGACTCAAATTTCATGAGAGACAATAATTCCTGTATTCCTTTAAGTTACTCCATAGGACGCCTGGCAGCCACCACAACTGCCAAAGCAGGGGTCCTGCTATCTGTGCAGTTTAGACTGAACTATGGCAGAGCAGACTCAGACTGAGACAGAAGGACCTGGGAACACCTGTGGCATCCAAAAGTAGATTTTAAAGGACTTATTCATACAGTGGTGGGAACTTGGAGAGGGATTCGGGTGAATATATGGGTCATACTTTGAAAAGTCACTGAGGCAGACCTTTTAAGAGATGCGTAGGTTGGACACATCTTTGCACAGGTGCTCAGGGTCCAGGCTGAGACCATCCTTTCCGGTCATACTGGGGGTGGGGGGCTATTTCCATCTGGTAAACGATCCTTGATTATGGATGAAGGGATAAGTCTCCCTGGTCACAAATTGGGGGTGGGGATTAGATGGAAAAGTTAAAGACTTGTTCCCTTCCTTGACAGCATTCATAAAACTCTCTACCCCCAGAAAAATTAGAAGCTAGGAACTGGCTCCTTTAATAACACACCTCATGACTTGAATGAGCTAATTAAAGAAATAAGGATTTTAGGGACATCTCACTAACTTACCTTCTGGAACAAACACACTTACTCTCCTGGATATGGAAATACAAAGGGGTTAAGGATGAGGTGGAAGAAAATGTCTTGGGATCAGATGAGGCTTGGGGCTGGTGCACAAACCTTTTCATCAACTTTCTCATAAAGTCTAATCTCTTCCACAGGCTGAATTGGTTGCTCAGTTTAGAGAACTTTAAGGAATCATTCCTTAGGAAAACAGATCTGTAATTGTGCTAATTTTAAGGAATTTTAATATTCTTTTCATATACATATGTATGCATGCTAAAGAACTTAATGAAAAATCACTCTTTCCTTTACCTGCTGGAGTCCAGTTTCCTGAAGTGTCAAGGTCATAAGGTTTACCAATTGAATTTTATGAACTATGTCTTCTTTAGGAAAAATAGAAATTTTACTTTTCTTTGTTGGAAATGCAAGGTGTAAATATGCACCACATTTTGCAATCTGAATAACAGGGAAAATTTGTTTACTTTACACAAATTTTATAGGAGTATTTCTTATTTTTAAATGTATTTCAAATTTAAGTGAGTGATTTTTTCCTTTTAAAGTAGGAATGAGTCTCCCATTCCAAAACATTGGTGCTTGGATAATTAATCCAAGCTGTTTGGTTAGTTAAAAAGAAAACTGCTAGAGAAAGTGCAGACTATTTCATCTAATGGCCTAGCTAAAATTTGACTTTTGCACCCAAAAAATCACTAAGAACCAGGCCCTTATTCTGTGTCTCTGTGTCTGGAAATAGATCTTTATACTGTGCCTCACGAGACAAGAGCAAAGGGGGATGGTTGAAGATCTTAGGACAGAATCAAAGAAAGTTGATTAGAATATACTGATGTAGTCCTAAATAGGGTATTTTAAATTGTGATGACAGAAGACTCTAAAAGGCCTTATGGAGAATGAGAAGCAAGTTGGTGCTGTATGTTGTTGCAAAAGAATAGACAAGGACAGAAGTGAAGGAAGACATGGAGAAAGAAATGGGTTCAAGTAGTGGCCCTCAGACAGAACAGTTTGGGTCTTTGTGACAATTTTTTAGCCCATTGCATAAAAGAGATAGGATGAGATTTTATATAAACGCTCAAGATTCAATATCTGTTGTATGCAAATGTTCATAGCAGCATTATTCACCATAGGCAAAGGTGGAAACAGCCAAATGTCCATCAGCTGCTGCGTGGACAAACAAAATGTAGTATACCCATTCAATGGAAAACTATTCAGCCGTAAAAAGGAATGAAGTTCCGGTACATGCTTCACAGTACATGAACCTCAAAAACATTATCCTCGGAAGTCACTATGATGCCATTTAAATGACATGTCCAGAAAAGATAAATCTGTAGAGACAGAAAGTAGACTGAATTGCCTGGAGCTGAGGATGGGAATGGCGAATGACTATAATTGAACTTGAGGTTTCTTTTTGAAGTGATGGAAATGTTCTAAAATTAAATTATGGTGATGGTTGTCAAAACTCTATAAATAGGGGGGTGGATGTGGCTCAAATGGTTGGGCGTTCGTCTGCCATATGGAGGGACCTGGGTTCGATCCCCGGGACCTCCCGGTAAAATAAAAAAATATATATATACATAGAAGGCGCATGGGCTGCCAGGCTCTGTGTGCTGGTGAGCTGCCAGGCCCCAGGAGCCATGCAGCAAGATGATGACGTAAAAGGAGAGAGACAAGACGAGATGCTCCGAAAGCTCCAAAAACCAGGAGCCGAGGTGACGCAGATGGCAGATCACCTCTCTCCTACATCGGAGGTCTTCAGGATTGAATCCTGGTGAAGACTGGAGGAGGAGGATGGGAAGAGATGAAACAGACACAGAGAATTGCCCAGCGAATGGACACAAAACAGCAAAATGGGGAAGGGGGGGTTTAAAATGGATCAAGTAAATAAATAAATCTTAAAAAAAAAACAAAAAACTATAAATATACAAAAAGTCATGAATCATACATTTAAAATGGGTGAATTTATGGTATGGAAATTACACCTCAATAATGTTGTTAATAAAAAATTTCAATATTTAGCTATAGTCTCTTTTATTATGATGATTCTGTATTGTTCGAAGGTTTTATGCTTGAGGTTATGTTCATTATGCCTTAAAATAACCCCCTCCCTCAATTTTCCCAGAGGTTTGGATTTTCTTTTTAGGCACCTCACATATGGCTGTCAAGGACTATCAGGACCCTTGGGCCAGAGGTCAAGAAGAGGAATCCTCTCCCCATCCCCACACCACCCTCAGATGGGCTCTGCCTCTCCTTGAGTACCTGTAAACCTATCAGTATTCCTCAAAGCCCAGAGGGGGGGTCGGGAAGTGCAATGGCAGATGTGGAGGATTTATGGGTTTCAAGGATGAAGAAAACCTAGTAGTGAAGCAGAGAAAATGTGGGGGAGTGTTGGAAAATAGTATCATAATCATACCCGCCTGATATTAACAATGAAGGATAATAACTCAGACTGGAAAAGAAACGTTCACAACGTTCACATTCCCTCAACTGACATTTCTTCAAGGCAGATGGTTGTGAATTGCTGTGAATAGCCTCATATTTGCATAATGGCTCAAATTGTGTGTTTTTTTCCTTTCTTCTTCTATTACTCCCAACTAATTGCTTTAGAATAACATTGTTATTTCCAGCAAACCCTTTCCCCTAGGAACTGGTCCAAGCATATGTAATATTTAGGGATTTTTGCTTCTTCAAAGCATAATGCTGATCCCAGTGGTGCTGTGACGAATCTTTGTCTGATGATGAGACAGGGCTCTGGACAAGAAAGGTTCAGAGAACTCACCTGTCTCCTTTGTTACAGGTTGTGGTGAGGAAGGGGGAAGAGTTATGAGTTCTATTTTGTAGCTTACAAATTCTTGGTGAAATCTTGATTGGATTTGGACTAAAACAAGGATATTACCTGGTTTCCATGTCTCCTAAGTTTTCAAACCAACAACCTCAGTAGTCCCCTAAGTTAGCCCAGGATCCCCGAGAACTATACTACCTACACGTGTAGTAGCTTATGGGATTTAATAGTGTTCCCCAACACTACCTGGAACCTGTGAATGTGCCCTTACTTGGAAATAGGTCATACGTATTTGGAGATTTGATGTAATCAAGTTAAGATGAAGTCATACTGGACTAGAGTGGGCCCAAATCCAATATGACTGGTATTCTCATAAGAAGAGGGAAATTTGGACACAGAGAAACAGTTACATGGGGAGAACGCCATGTGACCACGGGGGCAGAGATGAGAGTGATATGTCCACAAAATGAGGGCTGCCAAAAATTGTCAGCAACCACCAGCAGTTGGGAAAGGCAAGAAAGGATTCTTCCCTTGAACCTTCCAAAGGAGCACGGCCCAGTCAAAACCTTGATTTTGGACGTCTAGCTTCCAGAACTGTGATAGAATAAATTTCTGTTGTTTTAAGCCACTCAGTTTTGGTACTTCATTACAGCAGCCCTAGGAAACTCAGAGAGTGCCCATAAAAAGCAAAATAAAAATCTCTTCATCCTTTTGCTCACAGTTCCTATTTCCACCCCCCAGGGACTACACAGATCAAGCTGACAGTCCTTCATATAGGTGAGGACATCTATCAGCCACGTTTCCTCTAAGAGGTCCTTAGTCCAGGCTAAGCATCCCCAGGGCATGAGCCATGCCTCAGACGCCATGATTTTTCAGTCTTGGCTGGAAGAATTTTGTTATTGCCTCTCTTAAGGTGTATTGCCTACATTAAGGTGTAATCTGACTAGAGAGAAACGTGGGGCAACTATCAACCCCCTCATTAAGAACACGGTACTATTATTCATGGGAAACATAAGCTGTGCTGAGAAAGAAATCTGTAAGGGCATGGAGACAAAGCTATTATTTGTGGGTGTTTATCATTAGCGGACCCTGTTAGGTGCTTTAGAAATATTAGCCCTTTTAAGCGGGGTTGGGGTGGAAGGATGGAGTGACGGGGGTTCTTGTGCTTACCTATTAGGCTCACTCCAGTGATGAAAATTTTAACTAAAATCATCAGTTGGATCCACCCATTCAACTTATCACCCTGAAGGGGCTCTTTAACTTAAAAACATACAAAGGTGAAAAAAAAAAAAAAAGATTAATTGAAAATGACCAACCCCATATTATGAAATGAGAAGTAAGCGTAGTTCACTCAAGAGTTTAAGCATGGTTACATCTAACAGCAAGTTACACTAGTTCTTATGTTAACGTCTAATCCCTCCTCACTGGGGAATCTCAGAAAGCCCTCCCCAGGGTGAACAAGGAAGCAGTGTGTGTCCTAGCCCTTTCATCATCCTGAGTCGGCATCACCCACCCTCCTGGGCCACGCAATTCCCGGCCCTCCTGCCCCAGTCTGCAGTGTAATGGCGGCTTTCATTAAACCAGCTGTTGCAGACTCACAGGAATTATGTCAGCAATTGCTTCAAGTTTACCCCTTAAGTACCACCTTCAGCATGTTTGGGTTTCTTTAATGAGCACTCTGCCAAATGCCAGCATCACTCTGTTCTCTATGATCTGCACACTCTCCCCGGCTCTGAGCTGTAGCCATGGGGACACGGTTCAGTGGGAAGAGAGGAGCTGCTGGGTCAGCCTTCCACAATGCTTAAAATCAGGGAATATGTTCACAGGTGATCTTTGGAGGAAAAATCCAATGCAAAGCATTTTCGGTTTTCTCCTAAAATGCTTTTATAGTAAAATACATATAAAAATGCTAAGTGTGTTTACATTGTTGTTCCTATTATAATGTGATAACCAGCCTTTTGGAAGAGGCCTCCCATACCCAAGGATGTGTAGGAATCACCAGTGCAAGATCATGTGGATTTTTAAAAATCTCAACCGCACTGACCGAGTAAACATTGCCTTGATGTGTGTCCTCAATGGGATGATTAATGATTGGTGTACTTTATCTTATACATATAGCATATATTTGTGATGTGTAATGGGAAGGCTTTTAATACCAAGAAATAAAAAAATTTGACTGGCAGTGGCATAAACAATTTAAAGTTTGCTTTTCTTGCCAATAAGAAGTCAGCAAGTAGGCAGAGGCAGCTCAGGGATGGCACCAAGGATCCGGGTCTTCCAAACTTTCTGCTCAGGCATCCTCAGTGTGTTGCCCCATGGTCACACGATGGTGGGCGCTGTCCCAGGCAACATGTTCACACCAAAAGCAAGTAAAGTAGAATGGGTGTAGCATAGTGATTGAATGTGTGCTTCACATGCACAAGGTCCTGGGTTCAATCCCCAATACCTCCTAAAAAAAAAAAAAAAAAAGTAGAAGGGAGACAAGGTGTGGCTCTAGCAAGTTCTTCCAGTCTTGTGACTGTCCTTTTATCTGAAAATAAAATCTTTCCTAAAAGCCCCCCTAACAGATTTATATCTCATTAGCCAAAACAGGACCCCATGGCCACCTTTGACTGGAAGATAGGTGGGAAAGTGGGAAACTAATAAAGGGAAACAGGATTATTATAATTAGTTTAAAAAATTAATATCCATAGACTGGAGCTAGGCACATTGTCTCCCCAAAGCAAAAAAATGCAGGAATGGGAGAATATTTCTTAAACATCAGTGATGGAGAAGCATGATCTGTTTTATAACAAACATATATATGACAAAAACTCATCTCCCATGGATCAGATTCTGAAAAAAAGAAATTTTTAAATGAAAAGCTGAATCTTGTTCTCAAATTCTTTCTGAGTCAAATCAGCATGAAATCAGAATTATATAAAGGGAAAATAAATAACTCTGGGCTTAGGTTTCTAAAAAATTGAGAGCTTGAGTGTACAAGATAAAATAATTAATGATTCTCATAGCAAACCACGTTAAGGGTATCAGAATTTCACTAAACATGCAGTTCCTGTTTTTCATTATTTTTCTGCAATGCATCTTTGAAAACAGGATTTCTTCTACTATGGTAAAAATGAAAGGATAGATTCAATGCTTTACCTGATATGAATATATGATGTTTCTTATGCTATACAAATATTTTATTAAAGAATGCATCTCGTTTTTTAAAAACTTTGTGGTTTATCCCATTGTTTATAATGAAATTTAATTGCAAGAGGCAGTATTGTTTAGTGATGAAAAGAGTAAGCTCCAGAGCTGGGCTCTGGGTTCAAATTTGACTTCACCACTGATTAGCCTTGATCAAGGTTCAGTGTCTTACCAGCAAAATGGGGATAACAATAATCCCTGCCTGCGTGCCAGTAAGCCAGACTCACAGCAATGAGTCTTAAAGGGCCCAGTGCCCATAAAACATTTAGCATACTTCCTGGCACATAATAGTAAACCCTCAATATTATCTATCTCAATATTTTTGTTATTTTTGTTTTAAGGTAAAGCATTTGAATCTGATTTTAATCATTAGTTATGACATATAATTTATTTGTGAGATCTTTTTTGTTGTTGTCATTTAATCCAGGCATGCATTATATCTTGTGACCTTTTCCTGTTGATGTTCTTTCAAGAAAGTATAATTTTAAAAATCTTCTGTGGTGTGTTTTGATAATAGTGTTCCAATTAGACTGCAACCTAGAGTCTACAGCAGGGAAGCTGATGTGGCTCAAGTGACTGAGCTCCTGACTACCACATGGGAAGTCCCTGGTTCAGTTCCTGGTGCCTCCTAAAGAAGACAGCGAGCTGGTGCAATGGGCAGGCATGGCAAGCTGACACAAGATAAGGCAACAAGAGACACAAGAAGAAAAAAGATAATGAAAGACACAACAAAACAGGGAACAGAGGTGGCTTAAGTGATTAGGTGCCTCCCTCCCACATGGGAGGTCCCGGGTTCACTTCCCGGTGCCTCCTAAAGAAACAAGACAGACACAGCAAGTGCAAACAATGAGGGGGTGGGGAGAAATTTAAAAAAAAAGAAGAGTCTACGGTGGTGGATTAGACCACACCTAATCAGTCTGTGCTATTTCCTAGGTGGCACTAGACATTCCCCCTGGACTACTCTGTCCCTGGCTGCAGCAACTCCATTTTGCTGTTAACCCTCCATGCCCCATATTGTAGGCTCCAGATGCAGCAGCTTTTGGACTTCATGTAGCTGTGCTGATTCACACTGGACTTTCTATACACAGACTCCTCAAGTCTCTTCCAGGAAAACTTCTCCTTATATTCTGTACTTGGGAAGTTCAATTTTGGGATCCAACTATAAAATGGAACTATTCTATTATCCAGCCTACATTATTCCATTTTGCCTCCAAGAATATGATGAAAGACTTTGTCAAAAACCATGTTAAGCCTATGTATGCCATATGTGCTTAGTGTAGGAATCCGGTAAAGCCACTGAGATTAGACTGGAATGCTTACATTTGTTATTGTCTCTCTCCAGTATTAGACAGTGAGAGCCAATAAAACGGAAACCAGGTTTGTTTTGGTCACAATAACAGAGAAAAAATAAACACTTTTCAAGTGACTTACAAACTGACCCTGAGGGATTGCTAATTTTCTTTTCTCTAGGTATTCCCATGTCTTTCCTTTAATAATCATTTTCCAGAAAAATGTCCATGACAAATGTGAAATTCACCAACACTTTCTGGAGCCGTCTCTGACTATCACCACTCTGCCTCTTTCTTGCAAATGTCACACTTGGAAGGATATCTAGATACTTGCAAATGTCTGACAACAGCCAGCTCTAATGTAGTAGAACAAGACTTTCTATAAGACAATCTAAGCAAAGCTAAAGCCACATACAAATGAAGCTGTTACCTCAGAACTGAGGGGATCTGAGTGATCCAGTCATGTGAGCTCATCTAAGAACAATGTGTGGTTTTAGCCTTTTTAATTCCAGGGCTCCAGCATCTCTGATGTGGTCAAGGTGGTAACAAATAAAAGCTGTATCTGTTCTCTGTGGAAAAGAGTTTTTAAAATAAATCCTTTACCAAACATGAGACAAAGGGAAGGTGAATTCTGGGAACCAATGCTACTTGGCCAAATGTTGTCCTTTGGCTCATGCAGGATCCAGCTATTCCCCTCACCCAAGGACTCAGAGGCAGAACTTACTTTAAGTTAGCTATTGGAAAAGACCAGGATGGACAGCCATTGTAGTTGGCTTTTCCATACCATTTCAGAAGATCAGGAAATGTGGTTAGAGGCCTCCTCTGAATATGGACAAGAAAGAGGTATATGTACTTCTCCTGAGAGACATCATGTGATCCAGGGCTGCTGCTAAAGAGTCAAATGAAGATTGCTTTCCAGAAATAACTAATAGCCATGGACAGAACTTGCAGCAATGGAAATGGAACTCAGAGCAGGCAAGAGACTCCCTCAAGGTTAACCAAGGGATATATGCACCCCTCAGATGTGCTCTGGGGATCATAACTGACTAACAGCTCCAGCTGTTGCCCCTCTGGATCCACCACCCCACTGGTGCCAAGGCCACACTCACCCCACACTGCTCCTCACCCCACAGCAGGGGTACTAAGGCAGGCTTATTCTGGTGAGACACAGGATGTCCCCAAAGATATTGTCTCAAGGACTCCTTGGGGGCCTGGTTGAACCTTTCATAAAACGTTACTGTAGACTTAGCTCTTCCAACCCAATCTTTCTTCCTTCTCTCTCTCCTTCCACAGGTATCAGACCAGTATTGTGGCCTAAAATCTCTCCTTGCCTTCTCCTGCTCCCACTCCAAAGAAATCTCTTGCATATCTAATCCCACTTTGGCATCTGTGTCTTGGCAGACCCAAACTAATGCATATAGTATTTCTTTGCCAAATCAGCAAAGAATTGTTGCTGGTCCAAAAACTCAAAGTGATCATATACACAAAAATTAACTGTCATGATCAGCATGAGACAGAGAAACTATACATCTAATTCCCTATACAAGACAGGAGTGAGAGCCTTTTTTCTCTTATTGATCAATCAAAAAATACTTGGGTCCCCTATAACTTATTTGTAAGATAGGGACATAATACTACACTAGTAATTGATGTATTTGTTAGCCATTTGGGATACTGAAAGGAAAACAAAAAAAGCATCATTAATGCTGATGCTGGAACCTCCTTAGACCAGAATGTAGCACATTGTCTTCAACTCTCCAAAGATGCCACAGAAGTAGCTAGGAGCTATCGATAAGGGAGGGTGAAGGAAAGTATTTTACTAGCCTCAGAGGTTTCCCCACCTGCTTTTGACTCATCTACACCCACTTATTCATCTGCCACTTGTGAACTCCAGGAGATCAAGGACAGTTGTTTGTATTTTTCTTGATCACTGCCATATCCCAATCACTTTTCAAGTGCCTGGCATATAGTAGGTGTGATCAATAAATATTGGCTGAATAAACATAAATGTGTGTGTACCAGGGCTCTTTCATTTATCCTGGGCAGTGTTTCCTGCTCATTATGGAAATTGAGTGGGTGGGGGTAGGGAACAGAGTGGAACCAGGTGTTTTTACCTTGCACTTTCCCATAACCGAGAAGTTAATGACCAGTTGCTGCTTGTCATTGGGTCTCTCTATGAATGCCACTACTCAGAGGGGATTGTGCCCAGCAATTCAAAAGAGCAGGGCCCTTCTACCTTATTTTGGCCAGAGCTTTTCACTGTGTTGGAGTATGATTTCTTTACCAATCCCTAAAGCTTCTTTCTACCCCATTCTCCCCAGAATGCCACCCACACCCATACACGTACACACACAGTGACAATGGAAGAATATACACTGCCGTTATGAAGGGTTGGGTAGATACTCCAAAGTAATACTATAATGATTAGAATTTATTTCAATTCCAAATAACAATATATCCCAACATACAGCAGCTTAAACAATAGAGGATTTTATTTTTCTCTTAGCTAAAAGTCCAGGGAGGAAGACCAGAGCTGCTAAGTCTGCACTCCATGATGGCAGGGGCTCAGGCTGCTTTCAATCTGTTCCTCTGCAATAAATGACCTTATACTCTCAGGTTATGCTAGCTCCAGGCAATCCAGAAATGAGAAAAGGGAAAGAGAAGGTCACCCACCTTTCCCTTAAGGACACTTTTCAGAGCTACTCTTCACATTTGCTAATATCCATTGGCCAGCGCTTTCTCACGTGGCCACATCTAGCTGCCTGGTAGGCTGAAAAATGTAGTCTGTGTTCTGGGCAACTCTGTGCCCAGCTAAAATTTTATTACTATGTTTAGAAAGAGAACAAATACTGGGGACTGCTCACAGTTTGTTCCATAGTCTGCCTCTTTGCTATAGAACTATCCACACACGTCTTCCTCCTCACAGATAATGCACACTTACCCCGTGCACAAGGAGGAACTACAGCCTGCCCAATGTCCAGGTAATTGCAGTCCTCCCCATTGGATACAATGTGATGCCCTGTGGTCTGGTACTATGAAATACACTTTCAGTATGCAATGTTGGAGTAGGAACAGGAAAACATGCTAAAACTCCCATTTGGAAAAGAGAAGAGGGACTGGGAAACACAAAATATGTACTCATCCATCATTGAGTAGCAATTATTCTGTACCACCAAGCAGGAATAGCAAACTCCCTTCTCTGGCAATGGGGTATTCCTTGATGAAGCCATCCAGTAGCCCCTGGTTCAGCTTTCCGGACATTCTGCCTTGCCCCGTAGCCCTCATGGTTCCATCTGAGGTGGGCATTGGGGAATGTACCCTTCTTGTACATTTTTCATAACCTGCTTTCTGCTAATGCAGATCTGGGGACACAGAGGTTGCAGAGACACAGGTTTTAGTAGATCTGGCATATGATTTCTTTGACAATACAATTCTCTCAAAAACTTAGCAGGCTTCTGATCTACTTTCTTCTGGTCAGTTCCAGGTATAAGTTACAACCACCTAAGATCTTCTCTGCATGTGGTTTTTAAGCCTGAGCACTCCTGTCTTTTCATACTACTATGTTCTGCCCACCCCACTCCAACTTAGTGGAGACTACGTAGAGACTAGGTAAAGCAATAAGCTTGTTAGCAAAGGTATCATGCCTAACATAATCTTATACCCAATTTAATCTTTGCCGCTGGACTGGCTTTCACCATCTAGCAGAAGATTCTTAACAATGTGTGATTTTAAAAAGGCTTGGAGCCTGAGTCTTATCACCTTCTATGGCTATCACTTCAAATTCCCAATTTCTAACTCCTTCAATTGCAGGTGCACTGGCAGCTGACATTACCAACTAAGCAAGGTCCTAAATTTTATCAATTTAATTGCAGGCTATAGGCAGAGAGTGCCTCCCCTAGCTGATCTCTCATGGAGGCATCTGTATATTCTGCAGAGGGGCCCCTGGGCCGCCCCATTGCCCAGTTCCCTGGCTCCACCTCTTACAGATACCAGCAGTACACTTCTATTACTTCTTGCTGTTGGGGTTCCCATTACCCAGCTGGCTACCCTCATAGAATTATAGCAGAGAAAGGGCTAAAGCCCAGTGCTTACCTGAGCCAGTAGGCTGCCCAGTGCTACCTCTCCTTCTACCTGGCCATGTTGCCCCAGTTCTCTTCTCCCAAGCAGATCAACAATTCCCCTCCTAAGCAGCTGATCAAGTGGGGGTGGAATACCAGCTCTCCTTCTTTCAGGTGCCCCCAATCTCGCAAGTGACTCTCTGGAGCCTCTTACCACCCTCATTTGGCTTTGGTGAAGGGAGTGGAAAGTCATTCACTATGAACACAATATCTTTCAGATTCTGATGGCTCTTTCTGCCTACTTCCTAATCTTCTTCTCATAAAGACCATGGATCCACAATCACAGTTAGAAGTGGGGGGGCGGGTATAAACTAGGTATAAATCTTCATAACCTTGATTTAGGCAATGGCCCTGTATTAGTCAGCCAAAGGGGTGTTAATGTGAAATACCAAAAATGGGTTGGTCTTTATAAAGGGTATTTATTTGGGGTAGAAGTCCACAGATACCAGGCCATAAAACGTTAAGTTTCTTCTCACCAAAGTTCATTGCCACGTGTTGGAGTAAGACAGCTGCCGTCGTTTGCCAGGGTTCAGGCTTCTTGTGTTCCTCTCTTCCCGGGGCTGCGTTTCTCTCCGGGCTTAGCTCTTCTGGTTCCTCCACAAGGTCAGCTGTAGACTATCAGGCGAACGGCTCACTTCTCTTCTTCTGGGGCCTTTTCTCCAATATCAAAACTGCTTCCCAAGAACTGCCTCAACTCTGTTCTTTGCCTTGTCTTTTATATTCAATTCCCCACCCACCAAGGGGTGGGGCTAAATGCCCTACTGACATGGCCCAGTCAACGCCCTAATCATAACTTAATCATGCCCAGATTAACAAATCAGTTTACAAGCATGATCCAATTATATTTTTGGAATTCATAATTACATCAAATTCCCCAACGGTTACAGGCCCCTTATATATTACATCTAAAGCACAGTAACAAAGAAAAAAATAGATAAATTGGAATTCACCAAGATTTAAAAATTTTGTGCTTTAAAGGACACAGTCAGGAATGTGAAAATATGACCCACAAAATTGGAGAAAATATTGCAAATCATATATCTGACAAAGGTCTAGTATATACAAAGAACTCTTAAAACTCAACGAAAAGACAAATAATCATATTAGAAATGTGCAAATGATTTGAATAGACATTTCTTCAAAGAAGACATACAACTGGCCAATAAGCACATAAAATGGTACTCAACATCTGTGGCAATTTGAGATTATTTTATGAACACCGAAAAGAGAAAGATTGTGTTTGTAAATGAATCTATTCCTCTGGGTGTGATGCTCTTTGATTGCATTAAATTCGGATGAGCTACCTTTGATTGGATTATTTGATAAGATTATTTTGGACTTTTGATTTGACTACATCGGTGGGTGTGACTCAGGCTGAGTCCCTGCCCCCTTACTGGGTCTGATATAAACAGACAGACAGACAGGAAGAGAGAGCTCTGTCATTTTTTATCCTGCCATGTGAGAGAAAGGAGAAGGCTCAAACAGCTGAGGCCCAGGGAGCGATAGCTTACAGCTGAGATTGGGAAGAGAGCAGAATAGCAGAGGCTGATATAGGAGGCCCGGAAAGAAATAAGCCCCGTGCCAAAAGATAGAGGACTACAGAATCACTTAAGCATGAATCCTTAAGAGGCTGGGCCCGCAGAGCTCAAGAGGAAAGGGTGAGCCCCAAGAGGAAGGACAGACCGTCAGAGATCAGAGGCCATCTTGCTTCAACACGTGGCAACTGACTTTGGTGAGAAAGTACTTCTTATGGTGCCTTGAGCTGGACTTTTTACGTCCTTGAAACTGTAAGCTTTTACCCCAAATAAACCCCTCTTATAAAAGCCAACCGATTTCTGGTACTTTGCATCAGCACCTCTTTGGCAGACTAATAGAACATCATTAATCTTTAAAGAAATGCAAATCAAAACCACAATGAGATACCATCTCACACCCACTAGGATGGACAAATACCAAAAGCAAAAAAGATGAACAATAACACATATTGGCAAAGATATGGAGAAACTGGAACCTTCATACATTGCTATTAGGAATGTGAAATGGTGCAGCCCCTGTGGAGAACATTTTGGCAGCTCCTCACAAAGTTGAACATAGAATTATTATATGGCCCAGAAATTCCTAGGTATATAGCCAAGATAATTGAAAACATATGTTCACACAAAAACTTGTACATGAATGTTTGTAGAAACATTATTCTATGTTTCGTTGTTCATTCTTTAACAAATTCTGAATTGCCTTTGAGTAGCAGAGAACAATGATGACGTCTCCACAAGACAGCTGTGAAGGAGCTAATTGTTTTAGTTTTCCTGGCTGCTGAAGAAAATACTATGCAATGGGTTGGCTTAAACAACAAGAATTTATTGGCTCACAGTTTTGAGGCTAGGGGAAGTCCAAAATCAAGGCATTATCAAGGTGATACATTCTCCCAGACTACTGTGGAATTCTGGGGCTGGTTGCTGGGGATCCTTGGTCCTTGGGTTTTCTGTCATATGGAAATTCACATTGTGACCTCTCCTGTTTTCTCTTTTCTCTTCTGGGTTCCACTGACTTTTAGATTCTTCTTGTGGCTTCCTCCTCCATGTGTCTAATTTTCATTCTGCCTATAAAGGACTCTAGTAATAGGACTAAAACCTGTCCTGATTAAGACCCATCCTAGGCCACACCTTATCCAAAGTAACCTCACCAAAAAGTCCTATTTACAAACGTTTGCAAGCACAGGAATGGATTAAGTTTAAGAACATGTTTTTCTGGGTTACATAGCTCCAAACCACAACACTAGTCAAGAGGATAAAAATCATCTCTTGACAAGACTGCCAAATTTTATACTATATTTATATCATAAAGACCACAATGTGGGAAGCAGGTGTGGCTCAAGCGATTGGGCTCCCATCTACCATATGGGAGGTCCAGGGTTTGATTCCTGGGGCCTCCTAGTGAAAAGCAAGCTGACCCACGTGATGAGCTGGTCCGAGCGGAGAGCTGGCCCACGTGGAGTGCCGGCCCATGCAGAGTGCTGGCCCATGCAGAGAGCTGGCACAGCAAGATGACGCAACAAAAAGAGACACAGAAGAGAGACAATAAGAGATGGGGCAGACAAGGTAGCTGAGGTGGTGCAAGAGATTGAGCAGCCTCTCTCCACTCTGCAAGGTCCCCGGATCGGTTCCCAGTGCCATCTAAGGAGAAAACAAGCGGACACAGAAGAACACAGATAGCCAGCACAAAACAACAAGGAGCGGGAGACAGTGAATAAATAAATAAATCTTAAAAAAAAAAAAAGACCACAATGTGAAAAATATATCCAAAATTAGTGCTTAAAACAACAACTGGAACAGTTCATTTCTCTTTCTAAAAATGAAACTGAGCATCTTATTTGGGACTTTTAAAATATTTTGCATCAGATTGTTGCAAGTAAACATTCTGAATGATAGAGAAGTTGTAGTAATATTATATTTCATTTTCAGTTTTTGTGGATTAACTTATTAGTCATACCCTTCAGTGGTACTCAATTTATATAAACATATCCATTTGTTTATAAGCACATTATGAATAACATAAAGATGTTTTACTAATTTGATAATTATGAGCCATTATTTGGCTGTAGAGAGCCAATTAAGCAAGAAAAATTTAACCAATTTAATTCTCACTCTCTGTGTATATATATACAGTGTGCATATATATTTGTGTGTGTATATAGATATATAGTGTGTATGCTCTGAATGCACAACATATATGTGTGTGTACATATGTTCTATATAGTGAAAAACAGAGGCTGACTAAGCTTGGGGTAGCATAATAGATTTAAAGGAAGCATAATGTCCTAGAACTAGTAGAAGACCTTAGAGATTACCTGATCCAAGACTCATGACCTGGAGGCCATGAATATCTAGGGACTTAGTAACTTGTCTTCGTGTGGGTGAGTGGGGGGGGGGTCTATGTTACCTCTTAAGTTATATCAAAAATGTTGTGGGAATGTGCATAAGTGTATTTTTCTGGAATGAGAACTCATAACCACAAAAAGATTAAGAACTCAGTGAGCTGCAAAAGAGATGGATGGAAGATAATCATGCTGAGGCCTTAGAGACCCTGTCACATGGACCTGGATATGCCATACAAGTCCAGGTCCGCTGCCCAGGGATGCCATGTGCTGAGTGGCTCCCAGAGTCCTCATAGGCAGCAGTAGGCAGACCAGAGGGAAGAGCAATGGACAGTTCCTGATAAACTCAGCTGTCTCTGAGCATCTACATGTTCTCAGGGGCTGTGGAGGCAATTTATTCCAGGGCACAATGGTCCTATCAGCCTGAAAAGTCAGCACTATTGGGAGAGCATGTCCACGGCAAGGAAGAATGAGAAGTCAAACGTGGGAATAATTGGCAGAAGCATAAAACTCAGCAAAAGTTTGTTTGGGGTGGGTATGCAAGGGTTTGGCTTTTAACCTGTGGCAATAAAGGAGTGACAGAAGATCCAGGTTTAGGTACTCCAAAAGCAATTGGGAAGACAGGGGTATAGGTGGATGATTCCTCCTACATAGCAAAATTATTTCCAAAGGTTTTTCCTTCCTTTGGGCTTCTCATGATTTAACTTCCATGACCACCACTGCAGCCAGCCTTAGGAGTGTGCTGCCTCCTCCTTCCTCCTTGACCTGCAATAGGTCAAGGAGGTGGCTTATACCAGCTTGTGAGACCTCATTGTTAGCATCCCATCCTAACTCTACCTTCAGGAATGTGTCATATTGGTCATTTGAAATTGGCCATGGTGAGGATATTTACACCATGGAAATCAGCAAATGCTGCAAATCAGGGTGTCTCCCACTTCGACCAACCAACCACACACACACACACACACACACACACATTTACCAGCATTTACCAATCAGTACCCAAGAGTAATTATTACCTTTTCTCTTCTGCTCAGTTGAGACTAGATGACATTTTCAAATTAAATCTTTGGTCCATTCATGTACCAATTAAGCCCTGAATCTCAGCAGAGTTGCAGCACCTACTCTTCAGTTCACCGGACTCACCCAGGACAACTAACAAGGAGATGATGATGGACAATGCCCATCTCAAGGAACAGAGAGTGTCTGCAACTGCAAGCAAGATAGTTCCATCTTCTGTCCCATGGGATCTAAGCCCCCTCTCAATTAGAAACAGAGACGGCATCACCATCCCAAAATCCTCAAGATTGGGGAATGAACAATGGACAAAATAGACATTATTATTCTGTTATAGACTTATTATTATTCTAGCAATGGAAAAACTTTTATCATTGATGTAAAGGCAGTGACCACAAGAGGTTCTGAGGGGAGGAAGAAGGAAGAATAGGTGTAATATGGGGGCATTTTCAGGACATTGGAATTGTTCTGCATGACATTGCAATGATGGATATAGGCCATTATATATTTTGTCATAACCTACAAAATTGTGCAGGACAGAGTGTAAACTATAATATAACAATAGGTTTATAGTCCATGGTTAGTAGCAATGCTTCAACATGTGTTCATCAACTGTAAAAAATGTACCACACTAATGAAGGATGTTTTTAATGTGGGAAAGTGTGGGAGGGAGAGGGGGGGGGCATATGGGAATCCCCTATATTTTTCATGCAACATTTAAGTAATCTAAAGCTTCTTTAAAAATAAAACGAATTTAAAAAATAATGTGGGTTATTCTACCTCTCTCACAATTACTTTAAAAAAAAAAAAACTTTTTTAAAAACATGGGAACAAAAGTGTAATAAGCAAAATAAAAACAGGCAGGTTTTCAAAACTCAGGCTTTTGATCCAAAGATTCAGAGACAAACAGCAGACCACTGCCTACTTGGTCTACTTCACTGTTCCCTTTCCTGTCTCAGCTATGTGGCATCCTGGCACAGTCTTGTCTTCTTGGCCCTGAGCTGTGCCTGTTCACTAGCCATGTCCAAGGGCAAATACCAGTTCCTTGTGAATGAAACTGCTTCCCTGATTCACACCTCCCAGATCTCCTACGGCCGTTCTCTTTAGTGCCAATTAATTATATGAGGGATTTTTGTCATTGACTTTCAGGACAGGGGTGACTGACACCCTGAGTTCCAGTAAGTGCCATTCCTTTCAAGTTTAGCCCGCCTGCCTCATGGCCATTACATGATTATTTTATCAGGTGATACTTTTTTTCAAACTGCCCCGCATACACACATACACACATATACATAAAATCACTGAGAGCTTAGTTCTAACGAAATCTACAAAGAAAAGTTTGCAGTATATTTAATATGAGCTCCACGCATTACTATGATTTACCTGTAGAAATGATCAGGAATCATAAGAGAAATGGGTCAGTGTTTCATGGGCTCCAGAAACTACATCAGGGGCCCCCAGAAGAGAGAAGCTAACTGAAGCTGTGGGAGTATAAGGACACAGCAGTGATTTTGGTAATCAGAAAAGAAGAATCTCAAGACAGGGGAGGGTGCAAACACTCAGAAATGCCCCTGCCCCTTACCCCAAATCATCTTTAGGGGTTTGCTCTTTATTTACAGGACCATGCTAGGAATTAAGAGAGATGAAGGAGAGAAGAGGACATATAAGAGAACCCTGAGGGATTTCCTATCTCTGTATTCAGAAGGAGGAAGAGAAGATAGGAAAGTGACTGAGAGAACATTCAAAAACTTGAGAGGAAAACATGGAGTATTACATCCTGGAAACCAGGAGAAAGCGTATTGAAGAAACGGCTATTCAGCAGAGATGGCCCGGAAGAAGGTGGCAGAGAGAAGCCAATGGATTGCACAGTGGGGCATTGCCTATGAGCTTTGAGAAGCAGTTTCCATATTGCTGTAGGGCCTAGGTGGTGAGGACATAGAAGACACAGGTTTTCCCTGTTAACTATAAGGAAAGGAACAGGGCAGTAACATGGTGAGGTACAATAGATGTGGAAAAGGATTTTTAAACTAGGAAAGACTTGAAGATGTTTTAAAGGAAAAAAGGGGAACCTAGTGAAGGAGGATTCTGAAAATTCAAGGATGTAATGGAGGAGGTGGATAAGAATGGGTTAAATGCATGGGGAAAGGGGGCAGCATTTGTTCCTCAGGAAACAAGGAGTCAAGGGAGAATGAAGGTCCATTCGTGTATTGAGCTCTGCTTTGAGGAGAACCTAATGTTCTAGACACTTGATAGCCACTGAGAAGCCCACATGCATAAGGCAAGTCCCCTATTTTTAGGATGACCACTGCACATTTCAGAGGATTACTTTGGGAGAAATAAAGGATAGACCTTGGAGCTGAGAATAGAGATTGGTACACTGGGGAGCAGCCCGAATTGGACAGTGTCATGAGAAGGGAAAGGAGTCGGTAGGTAAAACACTGTGGAAACAAAGTAGGCAGGACTTGAAAACCAACTGAGAGGGAGGTGAGGACAGAGAACAACTCTAAGGGGAGTGTGTTAGTCAGCCAAAGGGGTGCTGA